>PVKV010018837.1:22767-43807 GCA_004027835.1 Alouatta palliata
AAAAAAAAAAAAAAAAAAAAAAAAAAAAAAAAAAAAAAGCCAGGCACAGCCGGGAGCTGTGGTTCATGCCTGTAATCCCAGCACTTTGAGAGGCCAAGGTGGGCAGATCACCTGACTTCAAGACCAGCCTGGCCAACATGGCAAAACCCCATCTCTACTAAAATTACAAAAATTAGCCAGGTGTGGTGGCACGTGCCTGTAATCCCAGCTACTCAAGAGGCTGAGGCAGGAAAATCGCTTGAATGCTGGAGACAGAGGTTGCAGTGAGCCGAGATTGTGCCACTGCACTCCAGCCTGGGTGACAGAGCAAGACTCTGTCTCAAAACAAACAAACAAACAAACACAAAAACCTCAAAGCCCTTGGTGATGTGGCTTCTGCTGACCACTTCACCTTCCTGTACTTCCCTCAACATGTCCCATCTTACTTCACCTGGCCAACTGTCACTCTGTCTTCGGGATCCAGCTCACGTCTTCCAGTGAGCCTGCCCAGAGTTCCCGGGCTGGGTTAGGACCCTGCCTGGGTTCTCACATTCCCCTTTGCTCCCTTCTGTCCCACTAGTCACAGTACTCATCGTGTATTTACACGTCTGCGTCCGTATTCCTCAGTAGACTAGGTGCTCCCTAGGACGGGGCCAAGGTCCCACTGCCCTCTCCAGGGCTCCCCAACAGATGAGTTTAAACAGATTGAGTTTAAATTTCTTAAACTCAACCTGGGACTGATTTTAGGGGGATGGGCATTGGCCAGGGCATTTAGTAATAAAAGCAGCTCACATTTATTGAGCCTTTACCATGTGCCAACTACTGTGCTAGGAGCTTCACCCAGATTATCTCATTAATTTTCAAAACAACCATATGAGGTAGGTATCGTTATCATCCCCATTCTATATGTGAGAAAACAGGTTGAAAGGCTGAGCAGCTTGCCCAAGGATACACAGCTGAGAAAATGGACTGTATCTGGAGCCCACTCTAGGCCGCTTTCACTGCCAGCTCACTTTGGGTCTAGTGCAGGGAGCTTCTTTGGAGAATTTTCACCTGGGGATGTTACGCTGGGGATCCAGTGTGGAAATAAAATTGCAGAACTGAGTCCTGGGATCTCCATGTGGACATGTGACTAGGCACTTAGCCAGGTGGCTTAATCTGGGGGATAATCTAATCTAGGGCATTAGTCCTGGAGCTCAGCATTGGACTCTCCATCTAGTAAATGAAAAATAGGGGTCGTCAGTCTAGGGGACCTGGGCTGGGGAGAACACAGCTGGAATCTGTCTGGAGCTCAGTCTGGGCTGCTGAATTTCAGGGTTCCCTCTGGGGAACTCAGGGAATTCAGTATGAGGGCTCAGTGAGGCTTCAGTCTGTAGGGTGGACCTGGAGAGTCAGTCTTTTAAGTTCAGGCTGCAAGTTTCAGTCTGAGGGATATGAAATAGAGAATTAATCTAGGGTGCTGTTTGGCAATACTTGTCTATAGAATGGTAGCCAAGGAGATCAGACTGGGAAGCTCTTTTGGGGACCTCGGGCTGAAGCCTCTCACTGGGAACCCACTTTCAGGGTTCAGGGCGGGAAGAGCATTCTAGATGCCCAGTCTGGGGATCTTAGTTTGGGAAACCAGTGTTGGGATCTACAATTGGGACCTCAGACTGGGCTTAGTATGAAGGTTCAGTCTGGAGATGTCAGTCCACGGGGCTCATCCCAGGGAATCAGTCTGGAAGGCCTATTCTAGAAGTTTAGGCTGGCCCTTCAGTGAGGGCTGTTTTTCAGCAGGAGGAATGAGGTACTTTCTTATGCTGCAGATGTATGTTTGTAGAGCTTAGCTATTAAACTTTCTAGAGGCCTAGTTCTTGCTAGGGGTCCAGGCTTCGTAGCAAAGTGCCCCATCTGGTGGGGTGGAGGAGGCTCAGTTTGGGAAGTGGACACAATTGTCCACTTCCAATTCTTTTTTTTTGTTTTGTTTTTTTGAGATGGAGTCTTGCTCTGTGGCCCAGGCTAAAGTGCAGTGGCGCATTCTCGGCTTACTGCAGCCTCCGCCTTCCGGGTTCTGGCAATTCTCCTGCCTCAGCCTCCTGTGTAGCTAGGATTATAGGCATGAGCCACCACACCTGACTAATTTTTGCATTTTTAGTAGAGAAGGGGTTTCACCACGTTGGCCAGGGTGGTCTTGAACTCCAGACCTCAGGTGATCCGCCTGCCTCGGCCTCCCAAAGTGCTAGGATTACAGGCGTGAGTCACCGTGCCCGGCTTTACCCCCACATTCTTATGGCTTTTAGGACCCCATACTTTCTTGGTTTTCCTCGAATCTTTAGGGCTGCCCCCCCACCTTTTTTTTTAAAAGAAGTCTCGCTCTGTCACCCAGGCGTGAGTGTAGTGGCGCCACCTTGGCTCCCTGCTACCTCTGCCTCCCAGGTTCAAGTGGTTCTCCTGCCTCAGCCTCCTGAGTAGCTGGGACTACAGGCACCCGCCACCACGCCTGGCTAATTTTTGTATTTTTAGTAGAGACGGGGTTTCACCATGTTGGCCGGGCTGGTCTCAAACTCCTGGCCTCAAGTGATCCTCCCACCTTGGGATTATAGGCATGAGCCACTGCGCCGAGCCTAGGGCTGCTCCTTCTAAGTCTCTTTGCTGATTCCACTTCGCTTTGTCCTTGGCTCTCTTTCCCCTCCTTTTACACTCACTCCCTTAGGTGAGCTCGGCCAGCCCTAAGACTTTGAATATGGCCGGGCATGGTGGCTCATGCCTGTAATCCAAGCACTTTGGAGGCCAAGGCGGGTGGATCACCTGAGGTCGGGAGTTCAAGACCAGCCTGACCAACATGGTGAAACCCCGTCTTTATTAAAAAAAAAAAAAAAAAAAAAAAAAGACTTTGAATACTATCTGCCAATGACATCCAAATCTCTCCCTGGGATTCTAGATTCATCCAACTGCCTGGCTAGCAGCTCACTTTGAACATGTCCAAAATCAGATTCCTAAGATCAGCTTAGGAACCATCACCACCAGCCAAAAACCTACAAGTCAGTCGTGACTCTTTCTCCCAAGCCCAGCATCCACTCCACCCTCGTCCTCTCAGGGTTGCTTCTGAAGAGACTATACCCTGAATCCAACCATTTTTCACCGATTCTACTGCTACTGTCCTCATCCAAGCCAACTTTTCCCACATGGATTATTGCAAAGGCCTTCTAACTGATTTCTCAGCTCTCTCTCTTGCTTCCCAAGTAATCCAGATCAAAACCTTCCCGAGCTACCCACCACACTCAGAATAAAATCCATCTCCTTATCTTGGCCTTCCAAGTCTTTGCTCCTGTCTCCAACTCCACTTCTACCATTCTACCCTCACTTGTCATGTTCAGGTCACACTGACCCTCTTGCTAATCCAGAGATACGCAACCTGTCCACCACCCCACCTCCCCTAATCTCTCCCCCTGCCTCGGACACTATACATGCTGTTACCTCTGCCTGGAACATACTCCTCCCCAGTAGGCATGTGCCTACCTTATTTTTATTCAGGTTTTGACTCACTGTCTTCTAGTCAGAGAGGCCACTCAATCTCAAGTAGGCTCTCCAGCCACTGTCATGCCACCCTCTTCCAATTCTATGAATGACACTCAGTACCTATCTAATATTCTACTGTGTATTTATTTACTTATTTAGTTTTCAGAAGGAGTCTCACTCTGTCACCCAGGCTGGAGTGCAGTGGTTCAACCTTGGCTCACTGCAACCTCTGCCTCCCAGGTTTGAGCGATTCTCTGGCCTCAGCATCCTGAGTAGCTGGGATTACAGGTACACGCTATCACGTCCTGCTTTTTTTTTTTTTTTTTTTTGAGACAGAGTCTCGCTCTGTCACCCAGGTTGGAGTGCAGTGGCGCGATCTCGGCCCACTGCAACCTCCGCCTCCCGGCTTCAAGCAATTCTCCTGCCTCAGCCTCCCGAGTAGCTGAGATTACAGGTGCCCGCCACCACACCCAGCTAACTTTTGTATTTTTTGTAGAGACAGGGTTTCACCATATTGACCAGGCTGGTCTCGAACCCCTGACCTCAGGCGATCCGCCCGCTTTGGCCTCCCAAAGTGCTGAGATTATAAGCTTGAGCCACTGTGCCCAGCCTCTACTGTGTATTTATTACTTTTGTTTATGGTGTCTCTTGCTGACTAGAATATATGCTCCCTACGATCAAGGACCTTGTCTGTTTTGTTCACCTCTATATCTGCAGTACCTAGAACAACACACAAAAACATGGAGGTGCTCAGTAAGTAGCTGTTAAGTTAATGAATGAATGAATGAAAATAACAATTTGGGGAAGACAAAGGGTAGACTCTGGGGAGTGACCCTGTGTGGTTGAGGCTGATACTGGAGGAATCGGGATGGAAGACTTTTCTGGTGGTTCAGTGTGTAAGGATTCAGTCTGGGGAGGAGGTATCTCAGCCTAGAGATCCAAATTTGAGAGGTGAAAAATTTGGGGTCCAGTCCTAGGGTGCTGAGACTTGGAGGTTCTTTTGGGAGGTTCGTTCTGGGTAGTGGCTGGTGGACATGGAGGAAAGCTCTAAATCTGGAGGATGGAAAACTGATGAGCCAGGGCTCTTTCTGGGGAGCTCAACTGTGAAGATTCTGTGATGAGAGCTTGGCCTGAGGGTTCAGTCTGGGCTCTCGGCCTGGTGGCTCAGTCCCTGAGATTTCGGGCTCAGTTTCCTTTCTCATTTGGTTCAACTTCATTTGGTGGTAAGTCTAGGGGGCCCAGCCTTGGGGTCTTGGCCTAGGAAATGGATGAGTTCCTTTAGGGGATCATAATGGGCATGCCCTCTCAAACTCTGGGGTTCCAGTTGGGAAGTTCAGATTGGGGATCTCCTTCTGAACGTTCTCTCCGGGTATTCAGACAAGGATCTCAACTTGGAGGTCTCTGGCTGAATACCCAAAGAAAACATTCAGAAGGAGGGTCTCATCCTGAGGTCTCACTTCAGAACCTCACTGTGGGCCTTTCAGTTTGGAGAGCCTCCTCTAGGATCTCAATCATGTGGCAATGGAAGGCTGACTCTGTGTTAATTCACACAGAGTCTTAGGGTCCTGCCTCAGAGGTCTGGCCTAGAGCTATTAGTGTAGGGGCGTAGGAAGGGGCCTGGGTGCACACACTCACTTTGGGCATCCTTGCTGTCCGGGGAGCCGTGGGGCAGCTTTAACAGATAGTCCTTGAGAAGAAGCTCATAGCGGGGGATGCGCTGCACAGGCTCCAGCATGTGGTGCTGCAGTGTCAGGTTGCCACAGGCTTCCTCCTTCTGTGACAGGCAGAAGCGGACAGGCTCAGATCTGGTTCCAGATCCCCTACCAGGTCCCGGCAGACTTCTCCTCCCGCCATCTGCTCCCTCCAGCTTGACCACTTACCTGCACCTCGTGGATGATGACTTTAAACTGGGTGGAGCGCTCTGTCCAGGTGTTGACCAGCTCCACGGCCCGGTCAAAGTTCTTCACATACTCGCCATACATCTTGAGGAAGGGGGCCAGTTTCTGCAGGATGTCTCCGATGCGTGGGTAGCGGTCCCTGGGGTGGAATTCGGGGCTGATGTGGTCCTGCTGCTCTCTGCCCCTCAGGATCTTCCCCCACAGGTCTCCAGCCCCAGGCAGACACCTTTCATCTCAGTCCTAGAAACCTACTTCTCAGCTAGTCTGCTCCTTCAGAAATGCTCCTTACATTATAGGCCAGTGAGGCCATGAGGCTCCGTTTGACTGCAGACCACAGCCTGGGATGCCACCTGCCTCAATTCCGTGCTGCCCAAGTACTGGTTGGAATACCCACCCTGAGACCTTACTCCCAGGACCACTTCATATACTGATTATCAATTGTGTGCTGAGTGATGCTGGGGACACAGAAATGAGTCACACCCATTTGATCCCTGAGAGGGTCACCATCTGGTAGGTGAGACAAAGAGACCAGGTCTGGCCGTACTCCTCACTGGTCAGTCTGGTGCAGGAGAAAAGCAAACCAGATCTGGTCCCAGCCCTCAGGGGTCACAGACTCGTGGGGTGATATAGGAACCCAGCTTCATGCTGGTCCTCTGTGATCACAGCCTGGTGAGGGCGATACATTTGACTCTGTAGGTGTGGGGAATGTCGACGTGATCTTAGCAGGGAGAGACATGGTCTGACTTTAGAAAGACCATTCTGGCAAATGGTGTGGACTGTAAAGGCTGGATTGGAAGAAGGCCTGGAGGCTGGGAGGCTGCCTGTAAACCCTACCTTTCTACTTCAGGACTCAGCTTACGCATCACCTCCTCCCTGAATCCTCCTGTAATCCCCAAGCTAGGCTTAGTCCATTTTTCTGCATACCCACAGCCTCCTATTCTCTGCTCTATTATAGCACTGTAAAAATAACAAGAGCTCACATCCACTGAACACTTATTGTATATACCTGGTACTGTTCTAAGCTCTTTTATGTATTAAGTCAGTTAATCCTTAAAACAGCCCTATAAGGTAGGCCGTTGTTATTATCCCCATTTTATAGATGAGGAAACTGAGGCATAGCAATTTAAGAAACTTGCTCAAAGCTAGCAAGTGGCACAGCCAGAATTTGAACCTCATACTCCTGCAGGCTATGCTATTCTGCTGCACTTTTCTGAGTTTTGGTCTGTGCTCCACATCAGACAGGGAGGCCCTGGAAGGCAGAGCTTGGGCTTGATTCTTTTTTCTTTTTCTTATTTATTTATTTTTATTTATTTTTTTGCTTTATTATTTTTTTAAGATGGGGTTTCACCATGTTGGTCAAGCTGGTCTTGAACTCCCAACCTCAGGTGATCTGCCTGCCTTGGCCTCCAAAGTGCTTGGATTACAGGCGTGAGCCACCACGCCTGGCCTTTCTTTTCTTTTTTGAAGACAGAGTCCTGCTCTGTCGCCCAGGCTGGAGTGCAATGGTGCAATTTTGGCTCACCACCACTTCTGCCTCCCAGGTTCAAGCGATTCTCGTGCCTCAGCCTCTCCAGTAGCTGGGACTACAGGCATGCACCATCACACCTGGCTAACGTTTTATATTTTTAGTAGAGATGGGGTTTTGCCATGTTGGCCGGGCTGGTCTTGAACTCCTGGCCTCAGGTGATCCACCTGCCTCAGCTTCCCAAAGTGCTGGGATTACAGGCCTGAGCCACCGTGTCTGGCCCTGATTCTTCTTTCAAAAGTCACTAAGAGGAAGAGCAAGCAGAATTGAAGTCTTGTGTACACTTCTGGGTCTGGGCTTGGCAGGCAGGTGGACAGGGGAGTGGGCAGCTTAGGTCTGGGGCCCCTCACCATTCCTCCATGCGCTTCTCTAGCTCAGGCAGCAGGAACTGCTGGTGGAAGCAATAGATGGAGCAGATGTTAGAGAAGATGCCGTGGACAACGTCGGCCGGGAAGGAACTGCGGTTCCGAGCTTCTTCCAGCAGCCGGGCACAGAACACCTGTGGGGCAGGGCAGAGGCACTCAGCCCAGCTGGGCCTGGGGCTTGGCTGGTGAAAGGGCAGCTTGTGGGTGAGAGCAGTATTTGTGGGGAGCCTTGTGGAGCTTTGGGATCAGCACTGGTCTTGAGACTGAGGAGACAGGAATGGGGTTAGGGTTATATATTGGGGAGACGGATTTCAGGTTATCCCGGCAGTCCCTGGCTTTGGCCCCCACACTTGAGTTTGCTCCTGGCAGAGCAAGTATTCTGGCTGAGATCTACCTCAAGCGTGAGGGTGCCTTCTGAAGAAATGTTAGGCTGCCGGGGCACAGAAAGGGGTCCCTGCTGCCAAGAGTTAGGCTTTGGAACAATTAGAAGTCAGGATCAAGGTCAGGCTTAGCATTAGATTTAGGGTCAGAGAGAAAGCTGGAATTAGATCCGTTCATTTAATGAATATTTTTGAGTGTCTGCTGTGTGCCAGGCACTGTCCTAGAGGCTAAGATAGAGCAGTGAATAAAGACAAAAATCTCTACTCTCAGGGATTCTAGTGCATTTGGGATCTGGAATAGGGCCGGGGTCAGAATGAAGTTCACGGCTAGGGATAAATTCAGGATCTGGGTCCGAGACGGCACTAGTGTGAGAGTCGCAGTTAAGGCTGGTGTACCTGCCCAGCGTTAGGAGTGAGGGCTGGTATCAGGATCAAGCTTGGGGCATAATCAGAGTTGGCTTCAGGGACAAGTTGACTTCAAGGTCAGAGAGGAGTCTTACCACCTCTAAATTCTGGCTCCAGTGGTGGGGTTGAACTCAGGCCCTATCACTTCCTCCTTGAAACACACCTACAAGGTCCTGGGGCCCTGGTACCTCCAAGAGGCCACTCACCTGATCCAGGAGATGGAGCCTGGAAACGTAGGCCTTCTCAGTTTGCAGGAGCTCATTGGCAATGTGAAACACCTTTTGCTGCACAGTCAACTGTAAAGGAGAAGCAGTAACCCCTGATCCATCTTCCTCTATCCTAACCCTCACCCAAGCCCCCAGAATTCCTCAAACTGTTCCCATGCTACTCTAAGCCTAATACTAGCCTAAGATAACCCTGACTCCCATCTCTAGATCTGTAAGTCATTCAGCTTCAACCCTGCCTCCCCAGTCCACCATAAAGCCTACCCCTCAATTCTGATGACGTGCCCTCCCTCACTCGACAACTTACTCCCCTGCTCCCTCTGTTCACTCAGCGGAGTGTAGTGGTGAAGCACGTGGGATGGTAAGTCAGACTTCCTGGGTTCAAATCCTAAGCTCTGCCATTCACTAGTTTGCGTAAGTTCTTTAACAGCTCTGTATTTAAGACGCCTCATCCATAAATACAGATAATAATAGATCTATTTAATGTAGAGGCTGGCAAGAAGCAAAAACAAAACAGAATAATAATAGGACCGAAGTCCACTGGTAATAGAGACAATTCGATAATTTAATATAAAAAAACATAGCAGACTATAGACTAAATGGTCTATAAATGTGAATTAATCATGCATTCACCCACTCAGTATACTATCAGCAAGGGCCTGCTGAGTACCTGGGGCGTGAGAAAAGCACAAAAGTATCAGAACGTATAAAACTCATTGCCTGTTGGCCCAGTTTCCTATTCATTAGATATATTCGTTGAGTACCTGTCATCTCGGCAGTCCCTGGTTTTGGCCCCACACTTGAGCTTGGTCCTGGCAGAGCAAGTATTCTGGCTGAGATCTAACTCAAGTGCGAGGATGCCTTCTGAAGAAACGTTAGGCTGCATAGGCACAGAAAGGGGTCCCTGCTGCCAAGAGCCTTCACCTGCACAGCCTCAGGCCCCTGCAGAGCTCTAGCTCTTGCGCCCCTCCTCCAGCTGTTGAGAAGTCTCTATGGATGTGACAGACTTTCCGTTTTACAAATAAGGAAACTGGGCTTATTGTGGGGGGAGCGGAGAGGGAAAAGACTTGCCCAGTGTCACAGAGCTTGGCGACAAGGTCCTATTTTGAGAAATACTGAGCTAGGGGAAGAATCAAGCGTAAAAGGCTCCCGGGTTCTCCACATGGTCCTGCCTCTCGGTGAACACACATCAGTACCTCCACAGACTCCTGTCTCTCCATCAGAGGCATTGGGATTTCTCTGTCCTTCTCTTCCTCCTCCTCCTCGTCGTCCTCCTCCTCCAGGTCACTGTCAACCTCTTGGGAGCCAGGCCGGTGGGGGTCAGCCAAGGCAACAGGCACACTAGCCAGGGCAGGGGGCCCAGGGCAGAGGCTGTGGCTGGGGGGCCCGTCATCACTGACAAAGCAGGTCTCTTCGCTGTTGGATGGCGAGCTGATGCTATCAATGCCGCTGTCCCGGTTGGGCACCTTCTCGCCGTCCCGGGGCCCAGGAGCCAGCAGGAACAGGCAGCGGGAGCCCTCGCCCTCGGGGATCTGGGGCACTGGTGGCTGTGAGGGTGGCTGTGGCAACATGGCTGGCTCTGGGGGACCTGGGCTGGGGCCAGGGGCTGGCCTATCCGAGGCGACAATCACAGGCTCTCTGAGGTGGGTGGTGGACACACACGGAGGCACGGTATGAGCTTGACTGAGAAACCTCTCCTGACTATCCCTTCCTGTCCCAGGCTCCCCCTTCCCCCTAGAGGGTGCCCTAGGGACCAGACTCACCTTTCAAACTTCTCAATCAGTGAGGATACTGCTGCAGAACTAGAGCTGGCCTCTCCCCTGGGGGCCAGGCCCTTGGCCACTCGTGGGTCGGCAGGCAGTGGGCGTGATGGTGGAGGGGGGATGGGCTCTGGTGGAGGGGGCAGCCGGGACATCTGCAGGTAGCTGGGCTTTGGGGGCACTGGAGAAACGAGTGGGGAAGACAGAAGGGAGACGTCGTGAGCTGGATTTGAGCCTGGCTAACATGGTGAAACCCCGTCTTTACTAAAAATAAAACAATTAGCTGGGTGTGGTGGCACGTGCCTGCAGTCCCAACTAGTTGGGAGGCCGAGGCAGGAGAATTGCTTGAACCCGGGAGGCGGAGGTTGCAGTAAGCCAAGATCATGCCACTGCATCCAGCCTGGGTGAATCGTAAGATTCTGTCTCAATAAATAAATAAATAAATAGTGAGCTGGATTTGGAGGTGGCTGATGGCCAGGCAGCAACTCCTTCCACAAACCCCAGTCTGCACCTTTGCCTGGGGTAGACACAAAGGGGCCGAGGTGAGATCACAGTATGGACACATAAGCCTCAGGCTACAGCTGTCTGTGCACTAGGTAGGTAGCACTCTCCAGGAGCACGGTGCCTCCCTGCCCTTCTAACAAGCCCTCTTCTCTGCCATTGGCTAACTTCTCCCCTCCTCTGTCCCCTCCCCTAGGCCTTTCTCTGCTCTTTTCCGGGACCACTTACCCTGTGGCTTCGGGCCCGGTACCCGCTTCAGTGGTGAAGGTCGCTGGCTAGGGGTTTCGGTGGGGGGACCTGGGTCTGAGCGAAGCCGCTGGGGACCTTCTGGATGAGGCTCTAGGCTCTGGCCAGGGTCAAGGGACAAACTTTTAACCAGGATCCGGTTTCCCTGGTGCAGCCCTGCAGGAAGAGAGAAAATAGGTGTGAAGCAACTGAATTTAACCCAAACGGGACTGGGGTTCAAGGTAAGACTGGCATGTCTCAGCAGGTATCTGGGGTGTTGGGTTTCTCTGAGCCTCCTTACTGGTCACCGCGTTTTTCTGGGAAGCCCCTATCCTAGCCCTCAGATGGAGACCCAGGGCTGGGGCTGGCTGTTTCATCGACAGATAAAAGTTCTTTGTGACTAGTGCATTGATTCCGTGTGTCAGCAGGCAGTATTACTAGGGAGTTTAACCAGGCTGGGGGTGGCTGTGAGCACCCTAAAGTTTATATATGCATTTGCAGTCCTTGTTTATACAGTCACACAGGTATCCTGGGCATAAACCTTTCTCCAACGTTTTTGTTAAGGCCCTGAGAATACCTAGACTTTCTTATTTACAGTGTTGTGCAGCTGAGCGTGCTTAAAAATGACAAAATTGTGTTTCATGAGAAAAAGTTTTGCTTCTTGAAATCTCAGCTTCTGGTTGGGCACGGTGGCTCATGCCTGTAATCTCAGCACTTTGAGAAGCCGAGGAGGGAAGATTGCTTGAGCTCAGGAACTCAAGACGAGTTTGGGCAACAATATGAGACCCTGTCTCTACAGAAAATACAAAAGTTAGCCGGGCATGGTGGTGTGCACCTGTATTCCCAGCTACTCAGGAGGCCGAGGTGGGAGGATCACTTGAGCCTGGCAGGCGGAGGTTGTAGTGAGTTGAGATCACCCCACTGCACTCCAGCCTGGGCAAAAGAGTGAGACCTCGTCTGAAGCGGGGGGGACCAAAAAAAGAACAAAAATGAAAAAAATCCCAACTTCTCACCAATCTGTACTACCCTCCTCAACTTCCACATCTACACAGACCCACACGCATCTTCCACCCCTGCCACACCCATCTTCCACCCCTGCCACACGCATCTTCCACCCCTGCCACACACACACTGTCAGCATCCAGAGTTCAGGTCACAGAAGTAACTTTAAATCAAGCAGCCAGTTCAGAAAAAGGGGAGGACGTTTTGTATTGTCCCTCTTCCCTCACTGTATGTCCCCTAAAGCCACTTCTATCTTTGGCTCTAGAGGCGATGATGGTCATGCTTAGGAGAGGATTTGGTCTGGGAGGCAGTGAGGGATCCTCCACCCCAGGGATGGCATGTCCCAAAGAAAGGAATGTGGGGCTCATGTGGTCCTGGCTGGGCAGGGGGCTGTGGGAGGGCCTCAAATGACAGAGAAGTCAGGTGGGGCCAGAGAGGAGAGGGAAAGGCCTTGGATACCAGGCTGACATCCATCCTGTAGCAGAAAGGAGCCACAAAAATCCCTTGCATAGGGAGAGATGGAGGCAAACAGGTGTGAGGACAAGAGGGAGACGTAGTCAAGAGCCCCTGGAGGTACCACCATCACATGGTGTAGGTTATGCTGTGCCACAGCCACATGGCCTCCCATTCATAGCCACAAAGGGTCTATTACCCTGTATCACACAGTCTCATAAATGACCAGTCACAAATGGGCCCACTCAGTCACACAAACAACTGGTGTTATTTACATCATTTCATACAACTGTAGGTGATCGCCCTTCTGAAAGCCTAGTTACACACAGTCACAAAGACCTGCAGTCACAACCTCACATATGATCACACAGCCTCACAGTATCACACATACCCACAAACATGCTCATGCAGTCACAAGGACACACAGTCACACAGTGGCAATTCTACCATCTTTTTTTTTTTTTTTTTTTAAGACGAGGTTTCACCATGTTGGTCAGGGTGCTCTTGAACTCCCGACTTCAGGTGATCCGCCTGCCTCGGCCTCCCAGAGTGCTGGGATTACAGGCGTGAGCCACCGCGCCCGGCAATTCTACCATCTTATATACAGCCTCACACAACCACCCAACCACATACGACCATATAGCCAGTTAGACATTCTTCAAACATGGTTTCACTGAGTCACAGAGATATATACATTGTCATTTACACTGTGTCTAATAATTGCAGGGCCATGGAGTGTCATACACACTATAATGTCACAACTGCAAACATGGTTACACACAAAGACTATACCCACAGAGTCAATTACACCATGTGAGACACACTCATTTACAGTGGCAGAACAGCATAAAGTCACATGATACTACACAAACTCACAATCGCAGGCATGTGGCTCTCCATATCCGTGGGTTTTGCAACCTTGGCCTCTGCATGGAGGTTGATTGATCAAAAATATTTGGAAAAAAAAAAACAAAAAATAACAATACAACAATACAAATTATATAAATAAAACCCAATATAATATCATGACTATTTACATAGCGTTTACATATTATAAGTAATCTAGCGATGATTTAAAGTATACAAGAAGAGCTGGGCATGGTGGCTCACGCCTGTAATCCCGGCACTTTGGGAAGCTGAGGCGGGCAGTTCACTTGAGGTCAGGAGTTCAAGACCAGCCTGGCCAACATGGCAGAACTCCGTCTCTACAAAAATACAAAAATTAGGGAGGTGGAGGTTGCACTGAGCTCAGATCATGACTCTGGACGCTAGCCTCAGTGACAGAGACTCCGTCTCAAAAAAAGAAAAAAAAAGTATACAGGAAGGCTGGGTGCGGTGGCTCACACCTATAATCCCAGTGCTTTGGGAGGCCGAGGCAGGCAGATCACCTGAGGTCAGGAGTTCTAGACCAGCCTGGCCACCATGGTGAAACCCTGTCTCTACTAAAAATACAAAAATTAGCCAGGCATGGTGGTGGGCACCTGTAATCCCAGCTACTCAGGAGGGGGAGGCAGGAGAATCGCTTGAACCCAGGAGGCGGAGGATGCAGTGGGCAAAGATCATGCCACACTGCACTCCAGCCCGGGCGACACAGCCAGACTCCATCTCAAAAAAAAAAAAAGGATACAAGAAGATACACACAGTTTATATGCAAATAACATGCCATTTTATATAAGGAACTTGAATGTTGGCGATTTTGGTATCTTCAGGCTGTCCTGGAACGAATATCCTATGGAGACCAAGGGACAACTGTAATTTACTATGTCATACTCATCTAACATATCCATGGTGTCCCTGAGTCTTAGCCGTAGGCCCGGGAATATACACACTTGTGGGACACTTGCTTCCTCCTAAACAGTCACTGTGTCACATGCAAACTCTGTTGTGAAAACATACACATATAAAGACCTCTGCACCCTCCCTTCCAGGGTCACACAGGCAGAAAGAGTCATGGGATTTTAGCTCTCCCAGTCCCAGAGGGAAGAATAGCCCAACCCACAGGGTTCCAGCAGCTTCCCTAGGCCCCTGACCTCACTCGTGGCTACATCCCAGCCAGGTCCACCCCAGGGGACCCAGACCAGGGTCATTTCCCAGCACTGAGGGAACAGGGTGCCACAGGCCGCAGGCTGAGCGCCCCTCCCTAACCCTGTACCTTGCTTTGGGTGTCGTTCCTGACTTCCTTCCCCATCTGAGCTGGCAGGGCCCGGCCAGGATGGAGGAGGCGCTCCTCTCTGCTCAGCTGCGCTGCTTACCCTGCTCTGCTCAGCACATCCTGGCCTGGTCTTGCCCTGCCCTCCCCCTGGGCGTGGAGGTGAGGAAGATGAATCACCTGGAGGGTGGCACAGGCGGAGACGTGGTTGGAGAGACACATGGCCAGAGCAAGGGAGAGAGACAGAGAAGAGCTCACAGGGCCAGAGACGCAGTGAGTAATGCCAGGCACCTAGCCATGCAAAGACCCCTCCTCAGATATACACACGTAGAGGCCAGGGTCCCTGGTGCCCCTTGTCTGCCTCCTTGGGACTGGAGGAAACCACCTGTTTCCACACCTCAAAGCAGGCAGTCCTCTGGGCAAGTCTTCCCTACCCTATCTGTATAGCAAAGCAGCCGGGCCCTGGGACAAGGCTGCTCTCCTTCTGCTCCAGTGCTGGTCCTTGGGATGGGGTGACCATACATGCCACCCTCCACGGCCCTGCCCTAGCCCACCCTTTGCTCCCTCCTCACCCATCCCATCTGAGAGCTGACAGGCAGGCCTGCCTCTCCATTCTCTCTGCCTCCTTGCAGGCAGCCCTGCAGAAGAAGCTGAATGAAACGCAAAGATTCCCTGGAGTCCCGGGTGAGAGGAACAGGGATTGTCAGCCCAGTTTCTAGTGAGGAGATGGAGTCAGAGAGAGAGGCAGTGACTTGCCCAAGGTCGCAGAGCAAATCCATGAATGGTCCACTTTCAGGCAGACTGCTCGTGGACTGGATTCCTTTCTTACTAATGCTGCTCTCCAAGGGGAAGCTGGAAAAGAGGGGAATCAGGAGAGGCGGGGTGGACCCCAGGGCTTCAGAGAGTCACAAACTGCAGTGTAGCTAGTGAGAGGGACACCCCCGACCCTGTCCACAGGGAGATGAACAGGGGTCCAGTTTAGGAGCCTAGGACTGGCCAAGAGCCAGGCTAGGCTTCCCTGAGCAGGGGAAGGTTCAGGATCCCTCACTGTCGTTTCAGAACTCCCTCTCCCTTGTCTCTCTGCCTACATTTCCCTGTCTCCTTCTGTTTTCCCTCAGTGGCCCCCTTGGCCCCAAGTCTTGCTCCCTCCAGGTGACTGAATGAACTTTCTTACAGTCCAGCTCAGATGATGCCACTTACCTACACAAGAACCTTCTGTAACTCCCCGCTGTCCATGGGAAACTAGAAACTCCTCAGCTACCCTTGGCGGCCCCTCATGACCATGCTCTATGGCTTTCCTTGGCTGAGTTTGGTCTCTGAAATGCTTTTGAAGCTAGCAGACCCTGTGCTTGGGGATGAGAAAATCCCATCCCTGCCCTTGGGAAGCTCAGGGTAGGTCCCCCTCCTCCTTCCTAGAAACCACAGCCCTTCCCACTGCCCCATCCCATCCCTACCCAACAAGGTCCTGGATTCATTTTCTCCAGCCCATTTTTTTTTTTTGAGACAGAGTCTCGCTCTGTTGCTTACGGTTGAGTACGGTAGTGTGATCAGCTCACTGTAACCTCAAATTCCTGGGCTCAAGTGATCCTGCACCCTCAGCCTCCCCAGTAGCTGGTACTACAGGTGCTCACCACCATGCCTGGCTATTTTTTATTTTTTAGTAGAGATGGGGGTCCTTCTTTGTTGCCCAGGCTGGTCTCAAACTCCTGGCTTCAAGAGATCCTCCTGCCTCTGCCTCCAAAAGTGCTGAGATTACAGGCACGAGCCAGCGTGCCCGACTCTAGCCCGTTTTTCCTGTGGTTGATAATTCACAACATTCTCACACCCACACTCACAACCTCCACACCTGACAAGATCCTCCACCAGCACTGCCCCTTCCACCAATGGATCTGCGATTCCCCAGCGCCCATTAGAGCAGAAATCACCAAAGAACCCTCCTGACACACACGTGGTCACACCACCAAATCTTTTTTTATTTTTCACTTTTGAGGTGAGGTCTTACTGTGTTGTCCAGGCTGGTCTCGGATTCTTGGGTTCAAGCAATCTGCCTGTCTCAGCCTCCCAAGTAACTGGGACTACAGGTGTGTACCACCACACCCAGTCACCACCAAATCTGATACCATTCTGGAAATATACCCAGCCACACAGCAACTGTGCACATCCCTCAAAGACATAGAGAGAGAACCACAGAGCTGCTCATGTGTCTGTGTGCACCATGCTCAGCACAACTGCACACACAAAACCACCGCTGCCACTCGGACACCTCTTGTCACCTACTGTGCCAGCTCTGCTGTGGGGATGGGGGTGGGGTGTACACCATTCCTGCCCCACTGTCAAACCCCCGCCCTCCAGCCATTCAGCAGACCAGAAGGGCAATCTTGACCCTTACCCTCAGCGAGTTCCCAGTTTCAAAGACAAAAGACTCTAGTTCAGGAAAGGCAAAGGGGGGGTCAGCCTGTGGGGACTGGGGAAGCTCAGGGGAATGGATAGGGTGGTCAGACAAAATACAGGACACTCACTCAGTTAAATTTGTGTGTGTGTGTGTGAGATGGAGTTTCCCTCTTGTTGCCCAGGCTGGAGTGCAATAGCGTGATCTCAGCTCACTGCAACCTCCACCTCCTGGGTTCAAGCGAGTCTCCTGCCTCAGCCTCCCAAACAGCTGGGATTACAGGTGTCCGTCACCACGCCCGGCTAATTTTTGTATTTTTGTAGAGACCGGGTTTCACCATGTTGGCCAGGCTGGTCTCGATCTCCTGACCTCAGGTGATCCACCTGTCTCAGCCTCCCAAGGTGCTGGGATTACAGGCATAAGCCACCGCGCCCGGCCGCTCAGTTAAATTTGAATTTCAGATAAACAGGGAATGTTTTAGTATAATATGTCTCAGGAATATTTATAGTAAAAATTTCTCAAGCTATACCTAAAAAATGATTTGCCGTATGTCTGAAATTCAAATCTAATTGCATTAAATACTTTTGGGGGACTAATTCCGGCAACCCTAGTCAGGGAAAGCTTCCAAATGAATGTGGCAGAGCTGGGTTTTCAAGACAACACCTGGTAGCCAGAGTCCCCCAAGACTCTTATCCATTTAAGCCTCAGGTACGCTGGGGACTGTACCCAATTTCCCCTGTAATGGGCATCTGAATTCTCAAGACAGTGCCATTATTTCAGGGATGGCCTTGGATCTGCTCTTATTTTTTTAAAAAGTCAGTAATTTGGCCGGGCACGGTGGCTCATGCCTGTAATCCTAGCACTTTGGGAGGCCGAGGTGGGTGGATCACCTGAGGTCAGGAGTTCAAGACCAGCCTGGCCATCATGGTGAAACCCCATCTTTAAAAAAAAAAAAAAAAAGTCAGTAATTTAAAAACAATGGTACTTGACTATTCCCAAGAAGGGTGGTGTCATCACGATCACTGATTGGACTGCCATAGCACCTGTATTAGGGACAGCTGACTTAGGAGTTGCACAGACCTCACTTGAGATCCCAACACTACCTTTTACTAACTTTGTAACACTGGGCAAGCCTCCCCATCTATCTGAGCCTCAGTTTCTTTATCTGGAAAACAGGACAATAATAGCGGTTCCCTGGTTTGGGGGAGCCTATGGGAAGTGACCCCCCGCTCCCCAGCGTGCACACGTGCACACACACACACACACACGCACACCCACAGCGTGATAAGGGTTAAACTTGAAAACCAACAGAATCACACATTCATAAAGTCACAGAACTACACACACAGATACATACATAAGCCCACGGGCTGCAGGCTGCAACCCAACGTAAAACTGTGGATACACTGAGAAACACAAACAAACCTAGCCAGAGACAGACACAGAACCCAGCCCCACTCACCAGGACGGCTCCGCAGATCAGGGCAGGATTCCTGTAAGAGGTGGTAGGGCAATGAAGAGACCACAGTGCCCTGTCCTCATTCAAATTCAATTCAAAATACAAACCAGGGCTGGGCACGTCTGTAATCCCAGTACTTTGGGACGCAGAGGCGGGTGGATCACAAAGTCAGGAGTTCAAGACCATCCTAGCCAAGACGGTGAAACCTCATCTCTACTAAAAATATAAAAATTAGCCGGGCGTGGTGGTGGGTGCCTACAGTCCCAGCTACTCGGGAGGATAAGGCAGAGAATCGCTTAAACCCGGGAGGCAGAGCTTGCAGTGAGCTGAGATTGAGCCGCTGCACTCGAGGGAGAGTGAGACTCCATCTCAAAAACAAACAAACAAAAAACACCAACACAAAATACAAACCAGAAAAAACTGTCAAATAAGTGTCCAAGAAGTGTTGCCGAGGTTTGAATTTTCCCATGACAACTTGTCGTTGTTAAAATAGGAAAATCCTTCCAAAAATTGTTTCTGGTCGCTGCATGCCCCTGTGTGGCAGGTGCCCTGAGCACATGCTTCCGGGTTCACTGGCAGAGCAGGTCCCAGCATCTAGCTGAGTTTGAGGACAAGGACTCCTTTTGCCCATTCCCACTGGAACTGGACCCTGCATCTCCCTCAGCCCTTCCTGGGACTGGACCTTGGCCATTAACTCCCTGGTGTTTTCCCATTTGGGGCCCAGAGCTATGAAGGATAGCTCTGGAGAGATGGGAAAATGGGGAGAAAACATGTGTTCTGCTTAGGAGCAATTGGCGAGATGCTAGGGTGAGCAGAAGACGGCCCCAGCACGCAGGCCTCCTGACAGCCCAGGCAAACTTCTCCCTATAGCCCTCAAATCTCTTCCTTTCCTGGCTGAGAGGTAGGCTCCAGGGACAGCTGGAATTCCTGGGGGCGGGGTAGGGAAAGGGAGCAGAGGGAGTGGAGAAGAAAGAACAGCAGAAAGGAAAGTGCCTTTTGGGAAGCCAATTCTGTGGGGGGAAGGGGCATCCCTGGGCCTGAGGGAAAAATCCAAAGCTGTAACTGCCCCACCTCTTCCCACCTGCCCCTTGAAAGTGAGCTGCAGGCCAGCTGCCCCACTCCGCCTTCAAGGCCAGACTGCACCCAGGCCTTGCTTGACCTGGCGGATGTTGTCTCTGAAAGTTCAAACACAAAGCTCGGTCAAGTGTGAAATGCGCAGAAGCAGCTGTTTACAGGAACCCTGTGGGTAGCTCAGGGGTTCCTTCCCTGAAGTCGACTATTCTTCTGAACATAAGGACTCTGCAGAAAAATGAAGGTTCTGTAGCGTGAAGATACTTTCGGAAAATGGGAGCAATTCTGGCAAGTCAGGAGCTTCTTAACTCTTGAGAGTTTCCTGAAGAGCGTTTGTTCTATCCTGCAAAATGGAGACACTTTCCGTGACATGGAGGTCTCTCTGATAAACAGAAGGCCCTTCTGTAGAGGGAAGAAGTTTTAGCAAAATAGAGGAGCCTTCTTCAAAGTGGAGGGACATTCTGTAAAGTGAGGCGAGGTCTCTAAAGGCCCTTTTGTAAAATGAACGGCCTATTTGTAACTGACTCTGAAGGATCATGACAAAACAGAAGACTGTTAAACAGGGGAACTCCTTTTTGTAAAGTGAGGCCCCTTCTGAAAAGAGAAGGATGTTTCCTTGTATAAAATGAGGAACTTCCTGTAGAGTGGGACAGTCTAAGGCCATAGGGAATGGTGGGGACTGGGTTAAACTGGAAAGCATATGCCTCACCTAAAGTAGCAACAGCAGCTTCTCCCCGCCACCCAGGTGTCACCTTGCAGAAATGCAGCCCTGTATTGTCAAGTCTTCCAGTATTTCAAGAGAATCCAGAAATCCACATTTTTCTTTTCTTTTTTTGAGATGGAGTCTCACTCTATCACCCAGGCTGGAGTGCAGTGGCACGATCTCGGCTCACTGCAACCTCCCCTTCCCAGGTTCAAGTGATGCTCCAGCCTCAGCCTCCTGGGTAGCTGGGATTACAGGCGCATGCACCACTGCATCTCTCTAAGTTTTATATTTTTAGTAGAGATGGGGTTTCACCATGTTGGCCAGGCTGGTCTTGAACTCCTGACCTCAGCTGATCCACCCACCTTGGCCTCCCAAAGTGCTGGGATAACAGGCATGAGCCACCATGCCCGGTTGGGAAATCCAGGTTTTTCATGTGAAATCCCTTGATTTTATAAACTGCGGGCAGGCCAAATGAACCTTGAGAGTCAAATTCAACTTGTGGCCCATCACGTTGCAGTATCTGAGTTAGATGGTCCTAAAGGCTGGTCCTGCCCTGCTGTTTATGTCTTCCCCTGTCTCACATGCTCTCTCCCTTGAGTAGAAGACTTGCAGTTCCTGTCTCCCACTCCCTGGAAGGGCCCAGTCTCCTCTGTGTCTGAGCAGGCTCAGGGAGCTGGCCCATACATTACTTGTCAGAAGTTCCCTGAATTGGAATCTGCCTTTTGTTCCGTCTGACCCAGTTCACCTTCTGCCCTGTGCAGGATGCCTAAAGAGAGCAGGGGATTGTAAGAACATGCAAAAATTCCTGTATGAGGTGCCTGTCAAATAAGAAAAAAAAAAAAAGCCGGGCGTGGTGGCTCACGCCTGTAATCCCAGCACTTTGGGAGGCCGAGGCGGGTGGATCACAAGGTCAAGAGATCGAGACCATCCTGGTCAACGTGGTGAAACCCCGTCTCTACTAAAAATACAAAAATTAGCTGGGCGTGGTGGCGTGCGCCTGTAGTCCCAGCTACTCAGGAGGCTGAGGCAGGAGAATTGCTTGAACCCAGGA
>PVKV010018838.1:0-43716 GCA_004027835.1 Alouatta palliata
AGGGATAACATGGGGAGAAATGCCAGATATAGTATGCACCTAAAGTAAAATAAATAATTTTAAAAATAAATAAATATCACAAAAAAATTAATAAATAAATAAAAGTATTGATATGCAAAAAACATATATGATCCATGTATCAGCAGCATCAGCATCACCTGGAAGTTTATTAGAAATACAGAATCTCCGGCCCCATCCCTCCTAAGTTAGAATTCGAATTTTACCAAGGTTTCCAGGTAATTTAATGAACATTAAAGTTTGAGAGGCATTATCTACAAGATTTTGGAATCTTTCTTGATTGACTTCTATCATTGGTTCCTGTCATGTTCTCCTCATCATGGTTTATAGCAGAAAGATTAGGAAAGCTGACACTCATGCTCTGTCTTTCCTCTCTATGGCCCCAAGGGAAAAGGTAGAGTCAGTATTTACCATTTTTGCCCATGTTTTAACTAACAACAATCACGATCTGCCAATGTATCCTTATAAATGCCCCTACAGTACCCATGACCATTTAGGATGGCAGGGATATTGAAAACCGCTCTTCTCCAGTTAATCTGAGGCCCCTTTGATGAGATCATTTTTTTAATCCAGTCCAATTCTGAGACTCACTAATTTTATAATACAGACATTCATAACAAAAAACTTACAGATCCTTTGCAAATTGCCCCAGGCTTGTCCATGTGTTATTAAAGTTGGGCTGAGTAATAAATGCTATAAATGTCTTAGGAGACAGCACTCATGCCCAGTGAGCATGACATCCCGTAATAGACCTATTTGGCTTGTTACCCTGGCGCCTTTCTCCACCCTGATCTCTGGAAACCAGAGAAAGACAAACATTAGAATGTCAATCCAAAGCTGTAGACATGGGTATAAGATGCTTTGCTTGGAGAGTTTTCATAAGATCATATTTCTGGCCAGATTCCTATTACTTCGGAGTTGTAGTCAGAGGCAATTTTTTTCATTAGCATTTCTTTTCCCAGAAGGAAAACATTATCTCCCAAATAAAATTCAAGTGAACTAAATCGCTTCCAACCTCAGCATCATTTCAGGCTTGGTGTCATTTGTAGATTCAAAACTGAGTTCCATTTAATCTGCTCAAGTTCCATTCCTAATAGGAAAAATGCCAAGAAACAAAGAAAAGATGCATCCCATTTTCAGAGGCAATCACCTTCTATGTTTTAGACTGATCACAAAGCAGTTCAATTTATCAATTTCTTACAGAATCAGCTCTCCCTTGCAAAGTTGAATCTGACTGCACTGTTCTTTTTTATTTTAAAATATGTTCATTGGTATTATATATTTTACACTGCACACTTCAGCAAAGAAAATAATTATGATTTCAAAATGTAATCCCTGGACTCAATAAATGTCCTTTATAATCAGTTACACTAATCAATATCTAGAACTATAAGTACACAAAGTTAGCTAATGAATTAAATAAGTAAAATGACTAAACTATAAATTTCAGGGATGAGGGATCATGCATGATCAGTTAAGTTATTCTGCCACTTTTTAAAATAATATGATTTACATTTTCTTCAATCACATAAACATTCATTGCATGAGTTAGACGCCTGATAATAACTGAAAATTGTGATCTTTGTTAGCTTAAAAGAAAATTCAGCTTAACACAAAGACATTCAAGATGGAAATTTTAGTACCCTTGATCAGAAGCTTTCAATGCATGTTGCTCTACTTTTGTTATAGGTAAGATTCAAGTAAGGCTAAGATAGAAGAGTGTTTCCATTGAAGACATGATCTAAGAATCACTTTCTACAGAGGCAAATTATGTTCTGTAGAAACTAGCTAGCTAGCCACCAAGATGTTACCAATCAAGGTTTCCTTATACTAGCAACTAAGCATGTTTAAAAGGTCTTAGCCAGTATTACAAAATGAAACATTTAGAGTAATATTTATGAATACAAGCATAATTGGTTCCTTGCCTTCTACAAATAACCATCTCTAAAATGATAAAAGCAGATTTCAACTGTGGTTCTTCTTTGGGATGAGAAGGTGCAGATACATATGGGTGATCTACTGATTTACCTTCTGAAAGTACTCTGGAAGCAGCTGGATTTGGCTTAATTGCAGGAGAATCCCATGTCCAGTTTGCTGAGCAGACTTCTCCATAGGTTTCTACATACTGGAGTGCCTTCACCAAGCCGAGGGTTTCTTTCATGCTTCGGCCGACTGGGAGATTATTGACACTTAAGTGCTTGATGACTCCACTGGGGTCAATTATGAAGAGACCTCTTAGTTTAAGACCAGGACCTTCTAACAGCACACCGTAGTCTCAGAAAATTTGCTTAGTTAAATCTGACAAGAGTGTGATGTTCGTGTGGCCCAAACCACCATTCTTTTTTGGGGTATTTATCCAGGCAAGATGGCTAAAGTGGGAATCCACTGAGACTGCAACAACTTCTCAGTTCACATTGTGAAACTCCTTAGCTTTGTCACTAAAAGCAACAATTTCTTTAGGACACACAAAGGTGAAATCCAAAGGATAGAAGAAAAGCACCAAATATTTCCTCTTAAAGTCATCAAGGCTTAGGTCTTTGAACTTTCCACAGACAACGGCTGTACCCTTAAAATAGGGCGCATGCTGGGTGACAGCAGGTGCATGTATGAGGAACTGATGCTGAAGAATTTTGCTTGATGGGAACCAGAGCACAATATGTTTGTTAAGCTCATTCTTCCAGATGCATCAGTCCTGAGGGCTGCAGTGGCAGAAATGCCCCAAGGAATGGCACTTACATGTTGGGCAACTGATGCTCGGAACAACCTTCTCACAGCAGCTGCCATCTTCAGTGCACGCCCTGCCTGCATTCATTCTTCCACCAAACATTTATTGTGTGTCTACCATATGCCAGGTACTGAGCTGGCCACTAGAGAAACAAAGACAGTATTTTAAATCAAGAAATTCGTAGCTTACCTGCAAAGACAGAAATATAAATCACTATTAAATGATATCATCAGTATCTTACTGATGGTTTGAACAAGAGAATATGGGAATATAGACTGGCAAGCAGTGAGGATCCACATATGGGTAAGACTCTGTCCTTGCTTTTAAGGTTTTAATCTAGATGGGAAAGCAAGAAAACTGCACCCTAACACTGTTAGGCCATTTATGGTAAGTGCCAAATGTATTATTAGCCAAAGCACAGCCAGACCTGAATGTTGATAGTGAATTAGTCACAGTACCTACATAGTGATTAAGAGCTGTCAGGTGGGCTGTGGGAATCAGGGACAGGGAGACAAATGAATGGATTTTAGCAGACTAAAAAAAATGAGAATAATTCCTATTGCAGAAAGGAATAAGAAAGGGAATGTCTGAGAAGGGAAACTAGTATGAACAAAGGCACCCAGATAGGAAAGCACCCCATCTCTCCATTCTAGAGCAATAACGAAGTTCTCAGTCTGCTTGGAACAGAGGTTTCATGTATAGCGTATGTTCAGTGATAAATTTGAAAGGCATACTGTATGAGCCTGTTCTCATGCTGCTAATAAAGACACACCCGAGACTGGGTATAAAACAGTTCTGCATGGCTGGGCAGGCCTCACAATCATGGCAGAAGACGAAGGAAGAGAAAACAGATTTCTTACATGGCAGCAGGCAAGAGAGCTTGTGCAGAGAACTCCCATTTATAAAACTATCAGATCTTGGCCAGGTGAGGTGGCTCATGCATGTAATTTAAGCACTTTGGGAGGCCAAGGTGGGAGGATCACCTGAGATCAGGAGTTCGAGACCAGCCTGACCAACATGAAGAAACCCCATCTCTACTAAAAATACAAAATTAGCCAGGGTTGGTGGCATGTGTCTGTAATCCCAGCTACTTGGGAGGCTAAGGCAGGAGAATCACTTGAATCCAGTAGGCGGAGTTTGCAGTGAGCCAAGATAGTGCCATTGCACTCCAGCCTGGGCAACTAGAGTGAAACTCCATCTCAAAACAATGAGAATGAAAAAAGCTAGCAGATCTCATAAGACTCATTCACCAATAGGAAAACAGTATTAGGGAAACCACCCCCATGATTCAATTAGCTCCACCTAGATCCACCCTTGACACATGGGATTACTGGAGTACAAGGTAAGATTTAGGTGGGGACACAGCCAAACCATATCATACACAGGCCAAAGTATGGAGTCTTGAATTGCATATATAGAAATGTAGATTTTAATCATTTATTTTTTTGAGAGTTCCTGTCTTTTGTTCTCAATCTTTTTTATTGTGGTAAAATAGATACATAAGATTTACTATATTTACCATTTTTTTAAATTTTACTTTAAGTTCTGGAATACATGTGTAAAATGTGCAGGTTTGTTACATAGGTATACATGTGACATGGTGATTTGCTGTACCCATCGACCCATCATCTAGGCCTTAAGCCCCTCATTTGTCCTAATGCTCTCCCTCCCCTTGCCCCCCACCCCCCAACAGGCCCTGGTATGTGATGTTCCCCTCCCTGTGTCTATGTGTTCTCATTGTTCAACTCCCACTTATAAGTAAGAACATGCAATGTTTGATTTTCTGTTCCTGTGCTAGTTTGCTGAGAATAATGGCTTCCAGCTTCATCTATGTCCCTGCAAAGGACATGAACTCACTGTTTTTTATGTCTGCATAGTATTCCATGGTGTGTGTGTATATATATATATATATGCGCGACATTTTCTTTACCCAGCCTATCATTGATGGGCATTTGGGTTGGTTCCAAGTCTTTGCTATTGTAAATAATGCTGCAATAAACATATGTGCCCATGTGCTGTTATAGTAGAATGATTTATAATCCTATGGGTATATACTCAGTAATAGGATTGCTGGGTCAAATGATTTTTCTGGTTTTAGATCTGCTTTTATTCTATAACCAATGAAGAGCTCACAGGTGAATGAAAGGAAATCAGTGAAAAATTAAATTTATGGTATTTTGCAGGATAAATTAGAGTAGGAAGGTATTGGTGAAAGGGAGATACTTGGAGGTAATTTTATGAACAGAATACTATGCCTATCTTTAACAATCATTGAAAGCAGCCCTTATATTGGAGGAGAGTGGGTGCCCACAAAAGGGAACCCAGGGTAAATCCAGGGTAAATGCATTATTATTTCTGACAAGTGTTCCTAGTATAAAATGTAGTTGAGAATCCTGGATTTGATCTTAAAGCCTTAGCTCTAGGTCATTTCCTTCATTTAAGTTGGTCAAACCCAATAAACCAGCAGTGTAGTAGGTACTAAGGAGGTATCATCTAGAATTTCAGAACAAAGGGAATATTAGAACAGTAGGGAGCTTAGAGAATTCATTTTTGGGGTGTGGACAGAGCTCCCAAATGGCAATAGTGAGAACCTAGAGTTAAAATGCAGGTATCTAAGTCCAAATTCAGTGTCCTTTCCACTACATCAAATTCATTTTTCGGTATCAGGCACTATGCCTCCCCTCAAACAGTCTGCACATACAAACACTGTTTTTTTTGCAAGGAAGGTATAAAAGCACATGTTCATCCCACTGTGAGGGAAATGGAATAATCTTTCTTAAAGACTGGTAGAAAAACAAGCTTCCCAGGCATCAAGATAATAAAGATTCTTCCTGTAATCTTAGCACTTTGGGAGGCCAGCTGAGGCAGGAGAATCTCTTGAGGCTAGGAGTTCAAGACCAGCCTGGACAATATGGCAAAACTTTGTCTCTATAAATATTTAAATTTAAATATTAGCCAGTGATGGTGGCATACACCTGTAGTCCTAGTTGGTCTAGAGGCAGGAGTGGGAGGATTGCTTGAGTCCAGGGATTGAGCTTATAGTGAGCTATGATTGTCCCACTGCACTACAGCCTGGGCAACAGAGCAAGATCCTATCTCAAAACAATAACAATGAAAACAAACAAACAAAAAGCAGAATAAAGTTTTCTCACAGGTTTAATGGCCACACAATGAAAAGGTACATTTTTTTCTTGAGTTTCAGCTTCTGAAGCAAGGTTTGTCCTAGTAGATAAGGAGAAGACCGATCTTTTTCCTGTGAAATAAAACTTTCACTTGATTTGCCTAATGCTGCCTTCTTTCTAAATGGTAGCCCCCTGGAAAACAGGACCAAAGGATTTGTAATTTGAGGGTCACAATATTAAGGGTTTAATTATTTTAAATAGATCCAAAAATCAACACATTTCAAAGCCCTCAACATATTCATAGACACTCAAATGATTAATCATTTTCCTATCTGTTAAATCCTTTCTGATAAACTAAATACATTGATATTTGGCATGCAGATGGCAGCAGAGTGGAATTCTAATTGCTCATTAAGTATTTCAACCATGGGTCTTAACTCTTTCTTTTGGTCCGGCTATTCCAATGTGCATGGACATTAGAACAGAGAAGTGGAGAGGTCTAACTCAAAAAGATTTCTATTTTTCCAAAGCTCATTGAAATCAATATTATTTTATCCAGACCAGATTTTCTACCTGCATATCTTTATGTCTATTTCCTCTTTAAAACATCTACCAGCATAACGTATGTTATGTTATGCCCCATAACAGACTTGACACAATTAAAATACATTTGTTTTATAAATATGTTGAACATAAGTCAAAAACTTATGGAATATTGCAGTTTATTGGGATGTTACAGGATGTCAAGTCTAACCCTTCATTGACTGCTTAAATCCCTACTGCGGTACCTCATGAAATTACTATTCTAGCTTCTACTTGAATATCATGAATGAGAAGAAAAACCTACTACCTACCCATTTTTCCAAGGTTACTTACTTATTTTTATATGTTATTACCTAATGAAAGCCAAAATGTGCTATCCTGTAGCTTTGTGGTTTTGAGAAAACAGAGATCAAATCTGTTTCCTCTTCCACGTAACAATTCATGTCAACAGACATTTACGGAATCTGAACCAGGCACTGTGCTGTGTACTGGATGTTGAATGAATGAATGACACATGGTCCTTGTTTTAGAGATACTTACATTGTAAGGGTTAGACAGATGTGGATTAGTATACTTGGAGTGTTCAGATGCATAGACAGGGATACTTAATAGAAATTTGGAGAGGTAGGGGAAGTCTTAGCTAAATTTTTAAAGAATAATAGGAATCAGCCAAATAACTAATTCCCTAGGAGAAAAATTTAAGCAATGGTATACAAATGAAAAATCATATGCTTTAATATACTTGAGGTGCTACAAGTAGAAAGACATGAAGAGGGAGTGGTAGGCAACAGGGCTAGAGACATAGACAAGAATCAGATCAAGAAACTTGTTCACTGCACCTAAAACCTCTAAAGTGGTTTTAAAAGAAAAATAATACAACAGATTTACCCTTTTGTTAGATCATCTTGGTGACAGGAGAAACAAGGGTAGAAAAGATGAGACTATTTAAGAAGTTATTACAGTAAGCCAAGTAAAAAATGATACAAAGCTGAATCCAATCTGTAGTAATGTAGATGCATTAAAAAAATATTTATGAAGTAAAACTGACAGGTCTGGATAACTAATTAGATGTAGAGGGTAGAGGAGAGTGACAGCTCAAAGATGACTCTTCAGCTTCTAACTTGAGTAACTGGACTGTTGGTACTGCTAATTGTGGGTACATTAAGTTGGAGATGCTAGTATAAGTTGAGGTTGGATTTCTTTTTTGATAAAGTTTGATGTAACTTTAAAATACCATTTAAGATGAATGGTTTGTAATTGAATACAAGTCTGCCGCTCAGAGGAAGATTGGTTGTGGAAAAATAAACTCAGCATCTAAGTGAATAATTATGAGCTCAAGAGTATGTGAGATCACCCAGGTATAGAAAACAACCTAAGAGAGGAGAAGTATAAAAAGAGAGAACCCTGGGGAACAACATTTAAGGAAATTTCCCACAGCTGGAGATAGGCATTGTGTTCTTTCTTGGAATTTTTCTTTTCTATACTAAACATTCACCAATTTTTTCCTTGTATCTTCTACTCAATTGCCTCCAAAGATGCTTCATGCTGCTGATTTTTCTTCCAAAACAGGATACTCTCGATTGATACTAATCTACGAGCCGTGGACTGACTAGAGCCGAGAAGATGGTCTCTATTCTGGATGCCATAAGGAACAGAAATGGCAAGTAATTCACCAATCTGTGTGCTCCTACTTCCTTACTATTGGTTTGTCCATAGAAGGCAGGGACTATATTTCCTCATCTCTCTGGCTACTGGAATGTCAGGAGAAATGACTTATATCCTCTCCACTATTTCTTTCCCCACCTTTAAGATAAATGCAAATGACAGTGAGACCAACACTTAGAGAATTGCTGAGCCATGAGATGGAAGGAACTCAGGACACAGAAGAAAACAACATATGAGACAAGACATATCTATCTGACTGACAGTTAAATGAGCAAGAATTAAATTTCAATTATGTTATGCCACTGAGATTTAGAGGTCTACTTTTTTGCAGTAGCTATTACTCTAACCTAACACCATACCCCTAATTAAACAACAAAAGAAAACATTAATTTTGAGAGGAGGAACATCACACCAACATGTTTTCAACTAAAATCCCTCACATTCAAGGGCAGAACTTCACATGCATCCCTATCAAATTGCATCTTACTAGATTTGGCTAATCTCTGAATATTTTAAAGATCCATTTAGAATTGATTTTGTCCATGCAGTATGTTAACTATTCCTTTCAACTGTTTGGCATCCCCACATTTGACCAATGGTTCTATCTTTGAACCAGTATGAAAAATAATTGAAAAATTGGGCTTGGACTACCATTTTCAGAAATGTTCTTAAAATTGCATTTTGCATGAGCTCTCTATGGATCTTTCCCAGCCCTACTGGTACCTTCCCTAATTTAATCAAACTTCTGTAATTCTACTCAACTACTGCTTTGAGTTTTGCAGGACTTGAAGATAGGTGAAATAAAAAAATAAAAGTAGCATGAAATCGAAGAGAATCTGTCCTCCTCCTGTCCATTCCAGGAGCCGGAACTTTTCACCAGTTTCCAATCACCCCCTTGGATGTAGTGCCTTCCCATCTGGCTTCTGGTCTTACCCCACTTAAATTTTCCCCAGATTCCCCTCTCACAGACCTTTCTCTCTAAAACCAATCTGTCACATTACTTCCTGCTAAAGACTTCCAGTGACTTCCCATTAAATCTGAATCCCTTCATGTAGTGTACAAAAATGTTTTTGAGATGGACCCCATCAGTATCATTTTCCTTTGCCTCCATCATAAACTCCTTGTCACTCACCAAATATGCTATGACCTCCCATAGGTCCATAGGTTATAAATATTGTTCTTCAGCTTGAACTGATGTTTCCCATACTTTGCTATCTCCCTTTTCTTTGGGATATATACTAAGATGAGCTATATATCTGAATCATATGGTCGCTCTATTTTAACTTTTTGAGAAGCCTCCACGCTGTTAGTTGCCTTCTCCTCTATCTTTTCACATATACTCTGCTCAGCTTCACTGCTTATAACTCCTTCTTCCTCCTCCAGCCTGTGAACATGTTGAGGCCAGGTCCGTGACTCTCAGTTCTATTTCCCTTGCTCCTAGCACAGTGTGTTCTTTACAATTGGTTTTCAATAAATTTGTATTGAAATAATGAGTGATTAGAGGGAAACGCAAATAGTGAGTATGGAAAAAAGGTGGTAAAAGGTGCAAGACAAACTTCTGACAAGGAAACAAAAAGTTCAAATTGTCAATGTTTGTGCAGCTTTAAGAGAAACATACATGCATTGTATTCCTTCCAACTTTATTAAAGTATAATAGGCAAATAGAAATTGTATATATTTAAGGTATACAACACGATATATTGATGTGTGTGTACACTTTGAAATGTAGCTAATTAATAAATTCATAAATAAATCAAGCTAATTAATAAATTCATCACCTCACACAGTTACTATTTGAGTGTGTGTATGTGTGTGTGTGTGTGTGTGTGTGTGTGTGTGGTGAAAACTTGTAAGATCAACTTTCTTAGCAACTTTTAAGTATGCAATGCATTATTATTAACTATATTCATCAGGTTGCAATTAGATCTCCAAAACTTATTCATTATGCATGACTGGTACTTTGTACCCTTTGACCAATATCTGCCCATTTCTTCCATTCCCCAGCCTTTGGCGATCACCGTTCTACTCTATACACCTATGAGTTCTAGTTTTTAGAGTCCACATCTGAATTAGATCATGCAGTACTTCTCTTTCACTGTTGGGTTTATTTCACAGCATAATGTCCCCAGGTTCATCCATGTTGTTGAAATGGCAGGATTTTTTTTAGATGGAGTTTCATTCTTGTTTGCCCAGGCTGGAGTGCGACGGCATGATCTCGGCTCACCGCAACCTCCGCCTCCCGGATTCAAGCAATTCTCTTGCCTCAGCCTCCTGAGTAGCTGGGATTACAAGCATGCACCACCATGCCCAGCTACTTTTGTATTTTTAGTAGAGATGGGTTTCTCTTGAACTCCCTATCTCAGGTGATCCACCCACCTCGGCCTCCCAAAGTGCTGGGATTATAGGTATGAGCCACCGTGCCCGGCCGATTTCCTTTCTTTCTAAGGTTAAGTAATGTTTGATTGTATATGTAGTCATGCATCACACAATATTTTGGCCAATAACAGACTGTATATGCAATGGCGTCCCATAAGATTATAATACTGTATTTTTACTGTACCTTTTTTACATTTAGATACCTTTAGATACACACATAGCCATTATGTTACCATTGCCAACAATATTCAGTACAGTAACATCATATATAGGTTTTTAGCCCAGGAACAACAGGCTATAACATACAGCCTACGTATGTAGTAGGCTATACTATCTAGGTTTGTGTAAGTACACTCTGTGATGTTTACACAACAACAAAATCAGTCAACAACACATTTCTCGGAATATATTCCCATTGTTAAGTGACATGTGTCTTTATAGATAATGGAATATATAGATATGTGTATATCTAGGAGCAATAGGCTCCTAGATGCACACACCACATTTTACTCATTCATCCATTGGTGGACAATCAGAGTGATTCTATATCTTGGCTGCTATGAATAATGCTTCAATGACCATGAAGGTGCAGATACCTCTTCAAGAAACTGCTTTTATTGCTTTTGATGGCAGATGGAGGATTGCTGGATCATATGGTAGTTTTATTTTTTTATTTTTTTTAAGAAAACTTCATGCTGTTTTCCATAATAACAGTACAAATTTAAATTCTCGCCAGTAGTATGCAAGGGTTGTCTTTCCTCCACATCACACCAGCGCTTTTTGATTATAGCCATCCTAACAGGTGTAAGGATGGTTCAGATATCTCCTTGCCAAACATGCATTATTGTCCACTTTATTAACATGTGACTTTAAGAACCAGCAATTTTTTCTTTTCAGAATGACTAAAGGTCCCCATACATACACAGAGCTTTATATTTATGAGACCTGGACCTACACTGATATGTAATATATAATATAATAATAATATAATAGATCAAGAAATTTATATTTCTTTATATTTAACTAAAATTTAAAATTTAAGATTTATATTCCTTTATATTTAATGATGGATATCTTTAAGTATGAAACTTCCTTAATATTTAAATTTTTAATACTGGCTCTAAAATCAACACTCTTGTACCTGGTGAGGTCAAAATACTATTATTTATTTATTTTTGTTTGTTTTAGTAAAATCATGAAGAATATCAATGAAAAATGTCCAAATACCTGGAAATAAATTGAGTAAAAAGAATAAATTCAGTAATTAGTCTGGGAGTACAAAGCAAGGTTGATTTCATTACATAATAGTTTCCAAAGGGAACTAGCTGTCTTCCTTTTGAATCTTGATTAAAGGTGTGCATAGGAAGGATATTCTACTCCATGTTCCTTGGGGATTTCTTTCCATGATTTGGTTTCCCTTGAGTAGTTGGGATGATTAACTGGGCTGCTTTCTTTTATAATTGTCCTGAAGCTCTTTGTATTTTGCAAAACTGCTTTGCAATTGTTTTTTTCTTAGGATGCACTTAAAAATGAATCCATTAGGTGTAGTGGGGCAAGCACACCTCAGAGAGGTCATTGTTAGCAATGCCAGGATAAAATAATAGAAAGTCCTTCCATTTTTGGGGGGTGCTCAAAGTGATTTTCTCAAAATATTTGCATTTCCAAAACTCAAACATGTCCAAAAGAACAGTGAACTTAGCTTTTCCTCTTTGGATTTAGAATAGGGTTGTCAGATAAAATACAAGACGTCCAGTTAAATTTGAATTTCAGATAAACAATGAGTATTTTTTTAGTATAATTAGGCCCCATGCGATACTAGGAATTCTAATAGTTCTGCATTTTTATTTGCTAAATCTGGGAATCTTAGGAAGATAATATTATTCACCCCAGAGCGGTATGAACTCTGGGCAAGGAACGTAATTGTTCTGGGTTGAAATTTCCCCATCTCTAAAAATAAAATGTTGTGCTACCAAAATTGGAAGTGCATTTTATTTCTAACTAGGCAATGAGACAATATCTCTTTATCAGGCAAGATTTACCTAGAGGTATAATTATAGGTCATGCAAAGAGTGCCCCATATGGAGTAAGAAGGATCTGAGTTTGATCCCACCATTAACTATGTGATCTTAGGCAAATCACATTCTCAAAGTCTCAGATTCTTTATCTAAAAACCTGGGGATAAGATACTTATCACAAGAATCAAATTAGTAAATATGTGTAGAAGTGTTCTGGGCCTAGATGAAGTCATAAACAGATTATGACTTACCAGGAAGAAGTTACTCTCAAGCAATGTAAAATGAGTTATTAACTAAGTTGCATGGCCAGAGCTCTGTTCTCCTGTATGACTCAAGCCAAGTTTTCAAGCTCAGGTAGGTTCTAAAAAAGGTACCCACAAGTAGTCCTCTTGCTATCTTTGCTCTTTGTACTTTAGAAGCCTTATGGTTCAAGTGTCAGCTCTATACCTCAGTTTCTTCAAATAGCAAATGAGCAAAAATAATACCCACTGCATGCATGTATCATGAGAGCTGAATGTGAAAATATACAGAAAACACCTGGCACACGGAGTTTCTCACTTAAAATGTCAGTTCCTGGTCTTCTGTACGGTTCTCTTGGACACCTCAATCGAAGACTGCTCTGGGTACGGGCCACTGGTAGGTGGGTGTGTTTAAGGAGTGAGCTGTTGTTTCCATTCCCCTTGTCTATGTAGCAGTTCTGTTGTCAGAGACCCGCAGGACTAGGAAGGCCTCCTCCAATCTCCAGACCTGCCTCTAGGAGGGAGCCTGAGACACCTAACACATTTTGTATCTTCTGATCTCTAGGGACTCAGAAGATAATAATAACCTTCCCTAACCTCAACCAGATTCAAACCAGAAAGTGGCAGGAGAAAAGTTGCCTTGACCCAAAGGGGCATCCAGCCTCTCCCATTTCAGACGCAGGATAATGCAATCCAGACCACATGAAATTTCCCGTATTTGATGACTGCCTCAGCCCTCTCAGCACAAGGCTTTCCAGCCTCTCTCTCTCTTGCCTCAGACAAACCTCTCCCTCAACCACATTATGTGACCAGGCCAACCCTTGGAGATAGGGAGATGTCTGCACTAGGGAACTTCCAAGCTGCCCAGGGGATGGCGAATTCACTCTTGGCAGAAGCCAACTTGGAAATGGCATCACGGTGCTTTGTGAACACATCTATGGTGCAACACTGACCTCCAGTGGCTGAGCCAGGAGGAGAACACTGCCTTCACTGCCTCAGAGCAACCGTGTCCACCAGGAGGCTGACGTACAGGATGACAAGCTCTTCCCAGAACACCTATGCACAACATCTTTAAAAAGAGAGAGAGGGAGAGCAAAAACACAAGTGCAGAGTTACTCACCAGTTAAATCCGACCATGTCACTCCACCACTTAGAAAACTTATGTGGTTAGTAGTCCCTCTATTGATCACAGAATAAAGTCTGAAATTCTTAGTGCAGCAGAGTTCTTTAGGATCTGGGTATGACTACCTGTCATTTCCTACAACATCCTCTTTCATTAATACACACCAGACTTTCTCCTAGTCACTAAACGGCCTGCTCTACTTTAAAGTAGAGCAGTAGAGGGTCCTCTACTTTAAATGGCCTTCTTCACTTTTCTGCTGGGTATTATTTTTTTCTTTTCTTTCTTTTTTTATTTCGTGTGTGTGTGTGTGTGTGTGTGTGTGTGTGTGTGTGTGTGTGTTAGGGTCTTACTCTGTCACCAAGGCTGGAGTACAGTGGTGCAATCAAAACTCACTGCAGCCTTAACCTCCTGGGCTCAAGTGATCCTCCCACCTCAGCCTCCCCAGTAGCTGGGATGACAGGTGTGCACCACAGTGCCTGGCTAACTTTTTAAAATCCTTTTTCTTTGTAAGTGTCTCATATCAAAAAAGTGGCAGGAGAAAAGTTGCCTTGACCCAAAGGGGCATCCAGCCTCTCCCATTTCAGACGCTTAGTGATACTTTCGGTGTTATCTGTCCTTATCACTGTAGAATTAATTTTGTTTTCAAAACATACAGCAAGTGAAGCTAAAACTGATTCATTTATTTATTCAAAAAACAATAATGAGTCATGTACGATCATGCTAGTCATTGTCCTGGATGTTCAGGATAACAGATAAAAGAGGCGTGCTTTCTGACCTCAGAATGCATATAGACTAGTGGAAAACACATAGAGAAATCATTACCATAGCGTATGGCAAAGAGCTATGTGCAAATTACACAACTGGCTTAAGAATGTTAAGAATGGAGGTCATCACTTCAGCCTGTGCAAAAGACAGAGACCCTGCTTCCCAACAGTGAGAAGCCTTGTCTGGGTCTTGAACAGTGAGTAGGAGTTAGCCAGGCACTGTAATCCCAGCCACTAGGGAGGCTGAGGCAAAAGGATTGCTTGAGGCCAGTTCTAGACCAGTCTGAGCAACATAGCAAGACTCCCATCTCTACAAAAATAATAAAAATTAGCTCACTGTGGGGGTGAGCACCTGTAGTCCCAGCTACTTGGGAGGCTGAGGCAGGGGGATCACTTGAGCTCAGGAGTTTGAGGCTGCAGTGAGCTATGATCAAACCACTGCACTCCAGCCTGGGTGACTAAGCAAGGAACCATCTCAAGGTGGTGGGGGTGGGGGAAAGGAGCCAGGGAAATGAGACAATTTTCAAAGGGAAGGAAGGAATGAAGCATATTTGAGGCGTAAAGTAACTTACACACAAGCAGGAATGTGTTGGAGCCAGGGAGTAATCCATCATGGCTGGCAGCAAGGTGCTGTGCTGCACAGCAGGGGGATATAGGGCTAGAATGCAGACTGGGCTCAGAAGGCAGGATCAAGAGTGTAAGATGTTGGCTATGGAAATGAGGAGTCATTAAAGGCTCCTCAATGAAAGCAATGTTTAGGACGAATACACTGACACAAACTAGTAATAGTACACAAGGCAAGCAAAAAGAAATCAAAATCAGGTTTCTGCCTGTTCTTTGTACTCAGAGTCACTGGGGTGTCAGTCCAATCTAATCTGAGAGGTTTAAAGCAAGGTCAGTGAGTGGGTAAACAGACAGGTCAGGCCTAGGGCTTAGAAGGAGAAGACTTAAAACACAGGAACAATTACTTGGTGTGTAGTTGTGAATAAAAACAAATGACAAGGCCAAGCACGGCGGCTCACGCCTGTAATGCCAGCACTTTGGGAGAGGCTGGGCAGGGGGAGTGGGGGAAACAGATCATTTGAGGCCACGAGTTTGAGACCAGCCTGGCCAACATGGTGAAACCCTGTCTCTACTAAACATACAAAAATTAGCCAGTCGCGGTGGCTCATGCCTATAGTCCCAGTTACTCAGGAGGCTGAGGCAGGAGAATCACTTGAACCCAGGAGGCAGAGGTTGCAGTGAGCTGAGATGGTGCCACTGCACTCCAGCCTGAACAATAGAGTGAGACTATGTTTCAAAAAAAATGCCAAGGTTTCAGAAGGTCCAGGCCCAGGTGAAAACATGGAAAAATCCCACCTTATTCTAGCGAACAGCACCTTGCTGGGTCATGGTTACCTTTAAAGGGCTGGATCCTGACTGTAGAGGGAGAGGGTCCAATGAAGGTGCTCTAAATGGTCTAACTATTGTGACCCTGGAGGGCCTGCTGCCAAGGGGCCAGTGGAACTCCACTTGTGCTTCAAATATGTATCCTGAGTATCTGGAAGATGACAGAGGCATGGGTCTGTTCCTCAGCCTCCAGGTAATAAGTACTGGCTGGACATCCTGTTGCAGGATCTATCATATGTCCTTTCTGGACATCTGATCATGAATGGGGAAAGATAGCTGTCCCCTGACATACAGGTGACTAAGATACCTGGAAGACAGTATGAACTGGGAGACTGCATATCTATGCACTTTTGTATTTACACATCCCAGAGATATAATGCTCACAGATGAAAAGCCACAATCAATTTATAATAGTGCCTCTCTTAGGGAAGGCAGCCAACATAGGAAGAGGATGCTATGGACCTCTGTCTCCCCTGTGGTGAGCTGCTATTGTTATACTTAACACAGCATAGTGTACCTATCTGTTCACTTATCTATTGGTTACATAGAAAATATCCTCCTTGGCCGGGAGCCATGGCTCATGCCTGTAATCCCACCACTTTGGGAGGCCGAGGCAGGCAGATCACCTGAGGTCAGGAATTCGAGACCAACCTGACCAACATGGAGAAGCCCTGTCTCTACTAAAAATATAAAACTAGCCGCATGTTTTATATTTTTATATATATGTTTTATATCTATGTTTATATATGTGTGTGTGTGTGTGTGTGTGTGTGTGTTTTATATTTATGGTGGTGCATGCCTATAATCCCAGCTACCCAGGAGACTGAGACAGGAGAATCACTTGAACCAAGGAGACGGTGGTTGCAGTGAGCCAAGATCACACCATTGCATTCCAGCCTGGACAATAAGAGCAAAAATCTGTCACAAAAAAGAAAGAAAGAAAGAAAAGAAAAAGAAAATATGCTCCTTGAGGAAAACAGACACATCTCCTTCAACTAGCACAGTCAGTACTGAAATACTGGTTGAATTAAAGAATAAATAAGCAACTCTGGAACCGGAGAAATTGGTTATGAAGTTCCCTCAGACACCTACATGCTAGACTGAGCACCAGAAGGTCCTATATCTTCCTGGATTTGTCCTTTATCCTTTATAGACGTTGCTAACAAGTATATTAGAAAAAAAATGTTAGTTTTTGAAATGTAAAAGTAATTTTGAATTCAAGCTGTGCTACTTTATTTGCTTGGGCAATTTACTCAAGTTGCCTAAGACACTGTTTTCCTCTCCTAAAATATAAAGATAATAATACTCTTCTTACTAAAATGTGATGAGAGTAAGAAATTATACACGTAAAGTGCAGGGTGTAGCAAATAGGAGACCTCCAATAAATAGCGGCTGTTGTGGTTATTGCATGGAGGGTCTTCTTACAACAGACTTTGAACCAACACAAACCCAAAAAGCCATAGTGGATAGTTTTATCCAACAAGCACTTCTGGTGCAGGACTCAAGAACTGAAGAAGGCTTTGGTATGACTGGGGAGTTTGCGTCCACAATTCTGTTGTGGAAACATACAGATGGGTACTTATGCACAAGCCTGACAATTCCAGGGGCTTTGCTGCGTATGAAGTAATGTCAGTATGGGGGCATGCTTGCGTCCATACATCAGTCCGTTGTTGCTGGAGTTAGGGGAGGGAAGCTTTGAATTCCTCAGAACAGAGAATCACTCATGGAAGCTACACAAGTACTTTGACATCCAAGACAAGACAAAGCACTAGCGAAATGAGGAAGGTTCTCCTTTGTCCCCCTCGAAAGGCATGCGATGGGGGTGTGGCTCACTTCTTTAGTGCCCCGCTGCTCAAACCTCTAGAGGAGCAGACAGGCAGGCAGGTTGTGGGGCTCCAACCCCATGGCAGTGTCTAGGGTGAATGTTTAAGCTCCCGAAGCTCCAGTGGGCTGAGCATGTGCTACAAGGTGCTCTCTTAGCTTGCAGGCTATAGGCGGCTTGTGTTAACCAGCTCAGTTAGACCCTCTACCTTGTCACAGGGACAGGGAGCTTTCTGTATCCCAGGATTTCTTGCCTTGGTGTGCCAGAAGAATCTGATCACAAGTGGGTTTGGAGAATGAGTACAAGGTTTTATTGAATGGAAGTATCTCTCAGCAGATGGGTAGCCAGAAGGGAGATTATTTTCCCCTGGAGTCCGGGGGCTCCAAGGCCCAGGCTTTCCTCTGACTGCCCCAGCCAAACTCCCCATCGTTCCGTGGTCAACGGCCTTTTGCCTGCTGGTACCTGTTGGTGTGCTCTTCTGCTGCTGTGCTCTCGACTGACTATCGACCGCTTGTGTCTTCTACCACTAATGTGTTCCTCATGACATCTAGCCGCTGTGTCTCTGCCTAGCTAGGGTCTCCAGTTTTTATAGGCCCAGGATGGTGGCATGGGGGGCCAGGTGGTCTTGGAAAATGCAACATTTGGGAGCAGAAGGCAGGAGTGCTGGTCCTCATGTAGGTCTGTCAGGGTAGAGCCCTAGCCAGGGACCTGCCTTTCTCTACCTAGCACTTCCCTTCCTCCTTTTCCTATCATTTAAAGGGACCACACTTCCTTCCTTTCCCAGCACTTCCGTATCACTAGTAGTACATCCAAAACACTAGTACTACAGATCCAGCTCCTATGATTATAGGTGACAGCATAAAGAAGTTAAAAAAATGACACTAACTCTTAGCTGAGGTTGCTGGTTAGTAAACAGAGATGTTTCATACGTAAAACTCAGTCTGAAGTTGATCTCCTAGAAGTAGAGTGTAGAATAGTGGTCACTAGAGACTGGAAAGGCATCAGAGGTGGTGGTAGGTGAGGACAGAAACCAGAGGTTAACAAACACAAAATTACAGCTAGATAAGAGGAATAAGTTCTAGTGTTCCACAGCACTATAGAATGACTAAATTAACAATCTATGCATATTTTCAAACAACTAGATTTTGAGTGTTCACACCATAAAGAAATCATCACACTATACCCCATAAATATGTGCAATTATTACAAATCAATTAAAATAATAACAAAAGCAAATGGAAAACAGAAAATCAGTCTGAGCACCCACTTAGTGTCAGCCACCTGCAGTTAGTGGTGGCAGAATTTGTGGCTTGGCACTGCTTTCACATATGAAATAATTCCACTTGGTTGGATTCTGTCACTCCAAGAATGGGGAGTGGCATCCAATTTGATACTCCTCCTGGGTCAAATGGCCACATCGAAGACATTAATTTCAACCAAAAATGGCTGACAGAGGTACATGTTTACCTCCTGTGGACTTAGGCAATCTGGAATCTACGGCCTTAGAAGTCAGCTTGAGGAAGCAGGGATCTGGAGGGGACTAACGTTTTCCCAAATATCTTCTGGGAGTGATGAAGTGAAGCAATCTCATCCATTGTATGTATGACACAGACATACAATATGTAAAATGTGAATCTGTAGCCCAGATCTCTCTTCTAAGTTTCAGACCCTGTCCAATTACCTACTAACATGTCCACGTGAATATCTCTCAAGTTCCTAAAACCCAACTTTTCCCAAACTAAACCATGGCAACAGCATCGATTCCTAAGCACTCTTCTTGGTCCTTTACTCATCCTCCCTTCTCCACATCAATCAATCACCAAGTCCAATTCATTCACTACTCAATGCCTGCTATATTCAGCACTAGACTCAGTATGTATATTAGTTTTCCCTTGCTTCTATAACAAACAACTACAAAATCACGAGTTTAAAACAACACAAATGTATTATCTTGTCATTTTGTAGGTTAGAAATCCAACACAAACCCCAGAAGCCATAGTGGATAGTTTTATCCAACAAGCACCTCTGGTGCAGGACTCAGGAACTGAAGAAGGCTTTGATATGACTGGAGTGTTTGTGTCCATAATTCTGTGGTGGAAACATACAGATGGGTACTTGTGCACAAGCCCAACAATTCACTGAACAAAAATCAAGGTCCTTTCGGTACTACATTTTTTTCTCGACTCTGTAGGGAAGAATCTGTTGTCTTAGCTTTTCCATCTTCTTTTTTAAATTTTTTGTTTAATTTTTTGGGTACATAGTAGATAATATATTTATGGGGTACATGAGATATTTTGACACAGATAGACAATATGTAATAATCATATCGTGGTAAACGGAGTTTCCATCCCCTTATATATTCATCATTTCTTTGGGTTATAAATATTCTAATTGTATCCCCTCGGTTATTCAAAGATGAATCACAAATTACTGCTGACTGTAGCCACCCTGTTGTGCTATCAAATACTAGATCTTATTCATTGTACCTAACTCTATTTTTGTACCCATCAACTATCTCCATTTCCCACTCTCTCCTCTTCTGCAACCCTTCCTTGCCTCTGGCAACCATCATTCTGCTCTCTGGCTTTATAAGTTCCATTGTTTTAATTTATAGCTCCCACAAATGAGTAAGAAATTTTCAGCTTCTAAAGGCCACCCACATTCCTTGGCTCCTAGTTCCTTCCTCCATCTTCAAAGCTTGACCCATGTTTCATCACCACATCTCTTTCTAGACACAACCAGGAAAGGTTTCCTACATTTAAGGACTTATATAATTAGATTGGGCCTGCTTGGATAATCAGGAATAATCTCCCCACTGCAGAATTTTCCCTTTACTCTCATCATATCTACAAAGACTCTTTTGCCATATCAGATAACATCTATTCATAGATTCAAGGGATTGGGATAGCAATATCTTTTGGGGGGCAGTATTCTGGCTACCACAACATGACTTACCTCATAGTCTTCTCAAGAATTCAGTGAGATATGTAATATTGCTGTTTCTATTTGACAGATGAAAAAACCGATTTAGCCAAATTGCGTCAGTTACCTGAGGTCACACTCTAGCAAGCGGCAAAAGGAGATTCATCATGGGGCCTGTTTGGCTTATTCTAAGGCATTTCTACTTCCTATATATCTCTTGACTCTACGATCCTACCACACTTGTTCAGGCCACCATTATGATTGATTTAGATTACTGGATTATCAAACTTCTCTCTCTCCCTCCAGTCTTGTGGTCCTTCAATCCATTCTCCACTCTGCAGCCACAGCTATCTTTATAAACACTTATTTTACAAGGTCTCCCACCAGTGACGCTCCATTCCTCTTGGGGAAAAGTCCAGACTTCTGGAGATGGTGTACAAGAATAAGATGTAGCATCTGCTTAACTCTCCAGCTTTATTCATCTCTCCCCATTCCTCTACCCCAATCCTACAATCTCAGTGCTAAAAGAAGACAGTACTGCTCTCAGTTTCCTAAATCCATCATGCTTTCTCTTGGCTCCACATGCTTCCACATGCTAATCCTTCATAGAGTGGCTGGGTGGATTAAGTAAAATGCAAAGTCCTTATTATTGTACATTGAACATAGACGTTCTTAATAAAGGACTGGCTGCAGAGAAAGACAATGGCTTGTATGACAGTGAACAATATGTGAGAAACCTTACCAACATGGATCTAAAATAAATTAAATAGGAAGCTTAATGGAAATTTATCAAATGGGTTTCCTTTTTTATTTCAATTTGTTTTCTATGGGTGCCTTCAAAGACTGGTTTAAGTAGAGATAGGGAGAACAAAAGCGTATTTCAAAAACATCACAACTAAGAATTACTGAATAACTCATCCCCTCCATTCTGTTATCTAAAATATAAGCACACAAATGGAACAAAAGTAATAGAATTCAAAGATTAAATCACAGCTCCCTCTGTTATAAACTATAACAAGTACGGGGAATGGGCTGGTTAATGTGAAAGCATCTACTCTTGAAACACTCTGTCCCAGGGAACAGACAAAGGTCTATGTGGTTTAAGGAACAGAGTGAGTGATCTTTATAAATAATTTGCATTTTTATGCCAAATGGAACTTTTTATAGCATGATTTAGGGAAAATATTCAAGGTTGGGTCATATGTTATCCCAGATCGGCACATAGAGTAATCTACACTATTAATTCACTTGAGAAAGGTTGATTGCACATGTCTATATATTGAGCACTGATACAGACATAACCCATTACCTGCTTTTAAGGAGCTCAGGGGTCAGTGACAGAAATAGGCAAAGAGCAAAACATGACAATGCACTATAGACACATAGATTTATAGATAATCCCATGGTCAGGTTGCTGAGAGACTTGACGGGAAGAATCACTTCCCGTTTTTGATGGCCAAGAAACCTTTATAGAAGTGGAAATGCTTGAGCCAAGTCTTGCAGAATGCTCAGTAATACCCCAAACATCAAAGCTTGGGAGGGAAAGGCATATGCAATGACACAGAGGCACAGAACAACATGAGGGGGAAGGGCTGAGGTGAGACTGGGGAGGGAGGCAAGAGCAAAATCTTGCAGCATCTTGATTGTGACGCTCTGGAGTCCAAGCCTTATCGGAAGTTGATGGGATCTCATGAATAGTTTTAAGCATAGCAATGACATAGGCAAATTTGAATTTTAGAATAGTTTTTTGGTCTGCCGTGGAGAGGTTGGACGGGAGTGGGGGAAAACTAGAAGTTTGTTTAGAAGCTGCTGTAGTAATCCTGGTAAAGGCTTTTAATGATGTCCTGAACACTGATCAGCAATGGCAATGAGATAAGGAAACAGAATTGAAAAAGGAATAAAAAAGACTTGCTGACTACTTGGATGTGGGTGATGCTATCCTTTGATACAAGGATTTAAGATGAAGACCAGTTTGTGGGGGTGAGTAAAAGATTACATTGAGTTTGGATATTTTCAGTTTATGGTGTCTGTGGAACATCTAGGAAGAGATATGAAATTGATGGTTGGCTACCTAGACTTGGAATTCAGAAAAAAGTTTCACAATAGATATAAATTTTAGAATTATCACCATGAGATGCTGATTCCATCAGAGGGAGAATGAAAGGGAATAAGAAAGTACCTTGGGAAACCCTGATATTTAGGATTTTAGGTAGATGAAAATTTCTTGGAGAAGATTGGGTTGTAATAACCAGAATAATCAGAAGAAAAACCACAGGAGATGAGCGTCATTGGAGCAAAAGGAAGACAACAGCATCAAGGAGGAAGAACTAGCATAGCATCGCCTTGCAGGCAAGAAAAGGCAACGGAGGAAGAATGCACGGAGTCTCACACACCTAGTTTTCCCTGAACATCCAATCTATGCAGCCCACCCTCGCCAGCCCCTACCTCCCTGCCATGCCAGGCACTTTCTACTCTATTGCCCTGAATTACTTTGTTCATCGTATAAATTCTAGCTGAAAATACTTGTTCATTTTGGTTTCCATTGTCTGTATCCCTCTGTGAAATCTAAATGTCATGAAGGCAGGCACCTCATACATCTTGTTTACCACTGTCTTCATTCAGAATTCACAAAATCCAAAGGATTCAATGCAAGGAGTTTATCTAGGAGGTGGTTCAAGAAAATGTGGACCCAGTAGAGTTTGGAGATATTAATTTATCATAACACTCATCTTCATGTTCTGTGTTTTTCCTTAATCATTCTCTGAAAAACAGGAGAAGGATCACAGATGGTGGGCAACCATGTTGACACAGCATTGTGATTTTTTCAGAGGAGGACAGAGGAAAATTGACATGGCAGAGGAGCTGAAGTAATTGGAAAAGTTACTGAAGAGATGTCCTGCAAGTCTAGGTTGTGCTCTAAGAGCAAAGGAAGGAAGGTAACGGAGTAGGGAGAGCATCTGAAAGGTAGGAAGTATTTAAACCAGAAAGCACTGAAGACAATTGGCATGTCATCCCAAGGGGAAACTTAGTGTGGAACACACACCTCAGAGATCTTCTTCTGCAAGGGGTAAGGGGACTGGGGCTTCTATCTGCCCACTCCTGTTGGTCACTTCTTGAGGGCTTTAATTTCCCACCACTGGAGCCCACCTTAGATGTAGGCAAAGTCACTCCAGCAGCCAAAGAAAGCCCTCATGCAAAGAAACCAAGTGCTGGCAAATGCAAGCTGATGTTGGGCAAGAATGTACAGAAAAAGTAGATGCAATGGAATAGGAACAGGCCCTTGAAAGCATCTGCTGTGACTCCCAAATCCCTGGCCCAGAGAATAATGCTGGGTACATTACAAGCTCCCAGTGAATATCTGTATGAATATTACAATCAACGAAGGAAGGAAGAACCTGAGAAGGACCTTCTCCAGCATTGACTCATGCCACTCTCCCCTCCAGCTCTATGTTCCAGCCATACTGGATTTTTACCAATTCCTCACCAGATGCCCTTCTCCTATGCTGTTCCTATTGCCAGGAATATTTCCTTTGCTATTAAATTTTATTTCCTCAGGAAAGCCTTCTCCAACCTCCTTTTAAATAGTCCACATCCTCAGGTTAGTACCACCTCAGCACCCTGTCTCCTCCTTCCCTTTTACAATCTTCAGCACATTTATAATCACTTGTTTCCCTTGTGTATCACCATGAGTCAAAATCCAGCACGATTCCTATTAGATAGCATGTTCTCAATGTTTATTTGTTAAATAATTAATGAGTTACTGCTAGAGTTGATTACCATGGAGGGGTTTGTGTAGAAAAGCAATAGCAGACTGAAATAGCAGTTGAAATGAAATGCAGGAAGTTGTTCATTAGAACATACGAAAAAATTCTTCACAGCCCTGAAGACACAGTAGAGTGGGAGATATTAATTTATCTTAACACTCATCTTCATGTTCTGTGTTTTCCCTTAGTCAGGATCTGAAAAACAGGAGGATCATAGTTGATGTATAGCCATGTTGACACAGCATTGTGGTTTTTTGAGAGCAGGACAGAGGGAAACTAACATGGCAGACAAGCTGAGGTAATTGGAAGAGTTACTGAAGAGATGTCCTGCAGTCTAGGTTGGTCTCTAAGGGCAAAGCTGAGCCATGGCAATGTGTGTGTGACAAAGTGGATAAAAAGAAGGATTCATTTATGATTATTGATAAGCAAGGGGATGAAGGTGCCAAGAGGTGAAAGCATATAAAAATGTTTTTAGAATAGAATATTAAGATTTATTATTTCAGAGATGGACAACTGTTGCATTATGATAAGAAACCTCAGTACTTGGATTCAACATGGTCAAAACTAAATTTAGCTTCAGCTGGAGAGATAGGCATGAGCTAGATTATGGATGTTATGTTGTTCTTTTGTAAGGTATGGATCAGTGAAGTCTCTTAATACTCCTTTGAAAATACAGTGTATTAATTTGTTGTCACACTACTATGAAGAAATACCGAAGACTGGGTAATTTATAAAGGAAAGAGGTTTAACTGACTCACAGTTCTGCATGGCTGGGGAGGCCTCAGGAAACGTACAATCGCAGTGGAGGGAACCTCTTAACGGGACAGCAGAAGAGAGAATGAGTGCCAGCAAGGGAAATGCCAGACACTTACAAAACCATCAGATCTCAGCCAGGCAAGGTGGCTCACACCGGTAATCCCAGCACTTTGGGAGGCCAAGGCAGGCAGATCACAAAGTCAAGAAATGGAGACCATCCTGGCCAACATGGTGAAACCCCATCTCTACTAAAAATACAAAAATTAGCCGGGCATGGTGGCACACACCTGTAGTCCCAGCTACTCTGGAGGCTGAGGCAGGAGAATCTCTTGAACCCAGGGGGTGAGGCTGTGGTGAGCCAAGATAGAGCTACTGCCCTCCAGCCTCGTGACACAGCAAGATTCCATCTCAAAAAAAAAAAAAAAACCATCAGAACTCGTGAGAACTCAATCACTATCACAAGAACAGCATGAGGGTAACCACCCATACAGTTCAATTACCTCCCACTGGGTCCTTCCCATGACCTGTGGGGATTACAAAGATTACAATTCAAGATGAGATTTGGCTGGGGACACAGCCAAACCATATCATAGAGACTGTCTACATTGTCACTGCAGTCTCCCTAACATCTACAACAGTGTTTAGAACAATGCAGAAGCTCAATGAATATTTGTTTAATGAACGCATAAATAAATGAAATAACAGAAATCTTGACCCATCTGGCTTAAGCAAGCAAAGAAATGTATTGGATTGCACAACCTGAAATCACAGGGTAAGGCTGGCTTCAGGATTATTGAGGTCACAGAACAAATAAAGTAATCAGGATTCAAGATCCCTCCACAGCTGGGCTCCACCTTCTAGTGTCTTGTCCTCAACCCTGGGCTTCACACAATAGCAAGATCTGGGAAGAATCACTTTCTCAAAAATCCCAGTGAAACCTTCCTTGGTTAACATACCCATTTCCAAAGCATTCACTATAGCCAAAAGAATGAAATGTTATGATTGGGCAAGGTCTGGATCACATGTATCAAAGGCTAGGATGGAATCGGCCTCAGTCCAGTCACAGAGTCCAGGATTGAGAAAAAACAGCTGTAGGGAAGCTGCTGAAAGATTTATCAAGAGCAGCATGGTCTGATTTGCATTCATAAAGATCATCCTGGAGCAGTGCAGAAGACAAGTTAGAGAAGTTCAAGCCTGGAGGGAGGTGCACCTATAAGAGGACATCATTCAAATTTAAAATCATCTGCCGTCAACTGAAATCTCTTTCTTCTCTATCTGGAGACGCACAAATGAACAAGACACAGCCCCTACACTCAAAGAACTTCTGACCTAATGAGGAAGACAGGCAAGTAACAGTCATTTACATACATAATGATGGTGCCATGAAGGCTTCCTGCTGTGCCATGAAGTGGCATCTAAAATAAGGTCTGAAAGATCAAAAGGTATTGACAGTATTTGCAAACAGAGGCAAGTAGAAATGTGCATGTTTGGAAAAGTATGCTCAGCATAGCCAGAGCATGAAGTTCCAATAGTGACACAAGAGATGAGTCAGAGTATTAGAAGCCAGAATCTTGAAGGGTCTTGAAAAGCCAAAGTTGGCCAGGTGTGGTGGCTCACACCTGTAATCGCAGCACTTTGGGAGGCCAAGGCAGGCAGATCACTTGAGGTCAGGAATTCAAAACCAGCCTGCCCAACATGGTGAAACACCATCTCTAATAAAAATACAAAGCAATTAGCTGGGCATGGTGGTGGGCACCTGTAATCCCAGCTACTTGGGAGGCTGAGGCAGAAGAACTGCTTGAACCCAGGAGGTGGAGGTTGCAGTGAGCCGAGATTGTACCACAGCACTCCAGCCTGGCTAACAGCAAGACTCCATTAAAGAAAAAGAAAAAGAAGAAAGAGAGAGAGAGAGAAGAAAGGAGCCAAAGTTAAGAGTTAGAATGTATCCTCAGAGCTTTGCTGAACCGTGAACATTTTAAAGTTTGAGACTGGCATTAACCCATCAGCGCTGTATAAAGATCAATGTGGGGCCGGGAATGGTGGCTCACACCTATAATCCCAGCACTTTGGGAGGCTGAGGCAGGGGTATCACTTGAGCCCAGCCTACACAACATGTTGAGACCCCATCTCTAACAAAAAGTAAAAGAAAAACTTATCCAGGTGTGGTGATGCGCACCTGCGGTTCCAGCTACTCAGGAGGCTGAGGTGGGAAGATCTCTTGAGCCCAACAGGTTGAGAATGCAGTGAGTCATAATTGTACTACTGCACTTCAGCTTGGGCAGCAGAGCCAGACTTTATCCTCCCCACCACCACCAATAAATCTGGTCATGTGGAGTCTCAATTAGTAAATTACAAAACAGGCCAGGAACAGTGGTTCATGCCTGTAATCCCAGCACTTTGAGAGGCTGACGGGGGCAGATCACTTGAGCTCAGGTGTTTGAGACCAGCCTGAGAAACATGGCAAGTCACCATCTCTACAGAAAATAGAAAAAATAGCTGTGTGTGGTAGTGTGTGTCTGTGGTTCCAGCTACACGGAGGGCTGAGGCAGGAGGATTACTTGAGCCTGCATGGTCAAGGCTGCAGTGAGCCATGTTCACGCCACTGCACTGCAGCCTGGGTGACAAAGTGAGACCCCATCTCAAAAATTAATAAATAAATAAATAATATGTAAGATCACCATGGAAGAGGCTTTTGCAGTAATTCAGGGAAAAGATGGTGGTGCTCTCTGCTAAGACAGTAGCAATGGAAATGAAGAAAAGTGGATAGATTTGAGAGTTTTAAAATTTGGAATCATCTGCACTTGGAATTAAGGATAAGTGAAATGAGAGCAAGGAGTCAATAATGGCACTTAGATTTCTAATCTGTGCAACTGAATGGATGGCACAGTTATTCACAGTAGGACTGCAGATTTAGGAGAAAAATAAGAAGCTTGTTTATGGACACTGAGTTTGAGATGATTATGCAATATCAACATGCAGATGTCCAGTTAGTTGCTGGATATGTGGACTGGAAGCTCGGGAGAGCGTTTGTAGCTGGAAACATACGTTTGGGAGCTATTAGCATAAAAACGGTAGCTGAAATCTTGAAGGGGATGAAGTCACTCTGGTACAGTTCATTGTTCAGAGAGGAGTCCTGGCAACAATAGCCTAGGAAGTACAAACATGTAAGGATGACCAAAGACCAGGAGCCATCAAAGGTGACCAGCAGAACAAACCCAGGGGCAGAGGACTAGGAGCCTAGTCTAAATGCATGTTGGAAAGAAATATTCAAAGATGAATTTGAGAATTATAATATTTAGGATAGAAAATGAACAGAGCTCCTGAATATCCTGAGTGAGGGGAATGAGAAGGAAAAAAGAGTTAAGAATGAATCCCAAGTTTCTAAGTGAGTGACCAGTTGGTGAATCAGTGGGAGGAGGTTAGGTTCTAAGATAATTGCTCATGGGATGTCCAGAAAAAGACCAATAGGCACAACCAGGACTAATGTTATAGGCAGTCGGAGCTCAAGAGAGCATGTAGATAGTGGGTTAGCCTGGAAAGTATTGACCCAAAGGTGGTATTTAACATCAGGGGAGATGAGATGGCCCTAGACGGGCTGTAAGTTGGGACTGGAGCCCCATTAACACTCTCACTGAAGGAATAGGCAGAGAAAGAACCTAACAAAGAAGACTGTACAGTGAGAGCAGGGAGAGCTGAGTTTGTCCTCCAGAAGAAAGCCTCCTTACCCACAGTTCACATAGGAGGGATTCTGGTCCTTGTATGTTTTTCAGTCATCAATTTCTTCAGCTCCTTTTGGCCTTAAGAGGTCAAATTACATAATGATTCCATGTGTCTTCTAAATTTATCCCACAGCTTATCACTGGTCCTAGGACCCATAAGGAGCTCTTTATAGCTTCCTACCTTGTCTTTGAATAAAGGACTTTCATGAGTTAAAAGAAGTAGACCACTTAATTCAGCAATGGCTTGAATTTACTTCCATATTTGGAAATACTTCAGTCATTAGGGTTGAGCAGAAACACACAGCATCCTTCAAACACTGTTCTTTCTTCACATGGCATTATGAATGGCTCAGCAAGTGGGCCCATCATTTTCTTGCTAATTAATTTAGGTCTAATTGGTTTCAGCCCACACAACAGTGCAGGTTGTAAGAGAGGGCAATAGCAGTCATATTCCACTAAAAGTACCTGCCAGCATCAAAGCCTCCACCATTAAGCAATTCACTACAGAGGGAAGAGCTCTTAAGAGCTAAACAAAGTGAATTAATCTCCCCCCTCCCAATTAACTTCGGAAAAATCTCAGAGCCTCAGAACTCTGTCAAAGCATCAGGAAACATTTCATCTTACTACCACTGTTCTAGCATAACACAGTCTTGCAAGGAGTTACCAAACATTTACCAGCCTGCATGCTGTGTATTGTTTAGAAGGATTTCAAGTTCTCCGGATGACTGTTATCTCCACAGGAGCCACAGCCAGGACTAGTTTTACTTATTATTTTATCTCCAGAAGCTAATATAATGCAGATAGATGACATTCAATTAATATTTGTTACAAGAATTAACAAAATGAGGAGAAAGAAGAAGGAAGGCAGGAAGAAGAAAGGAATAAAGATAAGGAGGAATTGATTTGTGGTGTTAACAACAATTCAAAAAGTCATAATAAAAGAGCATTTCATTTAAAGCTAGTGAGACAGTCCCATCACCTCTGAGCTGTGTGGCAATGAACAAATCATTTAATCTCTCTAAATCATAGTTTCTTCTTTCATTTAATAGCAATGCTGTCTGAAGTACATACTTTAAAGAGTTATAATGAAGCAAGATAGAATTAATGAATTTGAAAGCACTTTGTAAACAGTAAAAGATAGCTGTTGTTGCTATTAAGACTGGGAATCTGACCAGGCACAGTGGCTCACGCCTGTAATCCCAGCACTTTGGGAAGCTGAGCTGGGCAGATCACTTGAGGTCAGGAGTTCGAGACCAGCCTGGCCAACATGGTGAAACCCCATCTCTACTAAAAATACAGAAAAATAGCCAGATGTGGTGGCAGGCACCTGCAATCCCAGCTAATCAGGAGGCTGAGGCATGAAACTCTCTCGAACCTGGGAGGCAGAGGTTGCAGTGAGCAGAGATCATGCCCACTGCATTCCAGCTTCGGCGATAGAGTGAAACGCAGTCTTAGGAAAAAAAAGAAAAAAAGACTGGGAATCAAACTTTAAATAGCACTTTAATGTGCCTATAGTTAGACCATGGTTCTGTGCCATATAATGATATTTAGTCTGACTAACTTTTCAAGACAATTATCATGGGTTTATGTCCCAAGTGTACAAGGAAAAATGCAACTCAGTCATTATCCTTAAGGAGCTCACAGCTTAGTGGAGGAGACCAACATGAAATTAGAAACTATAATACCGGCAATATTAACAAGTAATGGAAAACCATATAAAGGAGTGGCTGGAAGTCACAAAAGAGGAACAGTTACTCTGTTGAACAAATCACGGACTTGAGATGGGAGTGATACTTAAACTAAGCCATAAAAAAATAATAATTTAAATATGACTGCACATATTTTTTTCAACTTTCTTTTTACAGTCAATGTTATTTTTTTAGAGTTACCCATCTAGTTATATGATGGGTTCGCAAGTGTCTATGTGTTTTTTAGTTGTTTCCTATGTTTGAAATGTGCCATGATTTAACTTATTTTATGTAAGCAAACAGAGAAAGACACCTGGCTACCGCAAAGGATCTGAGGTGGTAGGCGGTGGAATTTGGTAGGTCTGAACCAGATCAAGAAAGATGTTACATGTTGGCATGAGGAATTTGTATTTCATCTTTTGAACAAAAGAAATTAACATTTAATTATTAAACAGGATTGAGATGATTGTTGTTGGCGCTGTTGCTGTCAGAAAGCTAAGTCAAGTGGTAGCAGAGAATGAATAAATTGACTGCAACCAGTAGACACTTGCACCATTCTCACCCTTTGCTTCCTGTTTCCATGAACAGAGCCCTCTAGATTCTAGGATTGAACCAGACAAAGAAAGATCATCAGAATCTGGGAGACTAAGCATGCTTCTCACATGCTTAAGCCAGCATCGGTGCTTTCAAAGCCAGTGTACAAAGTGCTGGTCAACACAGTCAAAAGGCCCCTGCCTCATATCAAGGTAGGAGGAGGAGAGAACCAAGCCAGGTCTGCAGAAATATTTTTGTATTCACTTTTGTTTCCCCCAGCTTTACCAATAAGTCATCCTTGTACCACCTTATACCACATGAGGTCCCAGCCTCAGCCCCAGGATTGAAGGCCAATTGTGTGTTGCTGTGACAGCAAGTATTTAAAAGGAAAATAAAGAAGCGACAAGCTACGACATGCTATCATTAAGCAATCATAATTTCTTCCCCATATTACGACAATAGATGTCACTCTCTCATCTGGAAGGCAGGCCACATATAGAAACACCATGTCACAAAGCTTTTCAGACAAAGACAGAGTGGGGGTGAGTTCGCTGGGTGCAGAATAGAGTATTTTGATGGGTTGCATCCACCCCGTTTCCCACCCCCAACTCCTACACGCTTTGATAAAAGTCAGATCTGTAAAGAACTTCAAAGGCTCCCCAGTCTGACAAACAGTAATAAAACAAGAAATCGAAAAAAAAAAAATCTGCCAAAGTGCATGGAGGAAGCGGAGCTGACAAGCGCTGTGATGGTTCTGTTTTAGTAATCAACAGACTAACTGCAGGGCACTTCCTCCTAGTGGGAAGCCGAGTCTGGGCTGTCAACTGTGAAGGAGTACAGAAAGGTCAGGCAGCAAAAGGATTCTAAAGGCCTGGAATAAGCGATTGCACATTCTTTCTCGCTATTTTTCTTCCAGTCTACACCCCACCCCAAGCCCACAGCCTGCTTCAGCCCAACTGCAATCTCAACTACTCCCTCACCTCCCTCTTCCAAAGAGAAAGACGTGAAAAAGCAAAATCCGTCAGTCTGATCTCACCTTCCCTTCCTCCATTTAATGGAGGGTTGGGGGTTGGGGAGAGCATGCAACAAGGAAATAGCTCTGGAATCCAGAACATCTGGCTTCTATTCAGACCCAGTCACCAACCTTGGGAGCATATTGAAAGCATTTGGCTGTCTCAACAGTCTAAAAGAAGCTATTTATTTCAGACTCAACAACCAGCCCAACCATATGCTTCCATTTGGAAACAACTGGAGGTAAGACAGGGCGTCTTTTTCTTTTTCTTTTTCTTTTTCTTTCCTTTTTTTTTTTTTTAAGGAGGAAGGTGGAAATAACACAGGACTTTGAGTCAGAGAACTGACCTGCATTCCATTCACTGATCTGCCACTTGCTTGTGTGTGACTTTATGTGACTTCCTTACTCTCCCTGCAAATTTAGTTACTCAGCTATCAAGCCATGATTAAACTCCCCTCTCATGGAGTTTTTGAGAGGATTAAAAGCACAGGGTGTCCTAAGGATGTAGTGCAGTGCCTGGTATATGGTTCCTTCTCTCCTCAGACAAACCGCTTACCCATAATTTATTCATTGGGCATCAAAGAACCTGTCTTGTCTACCTCCCATGGTACTGCAATAATCAGATGTATAGTGTACATCTAAGTGTATGGTAACTTTAAAGTGCCTTTCACATATGAGGGATTACAGTTGGGATCATTATTACACCAATAATGTATAATAATGTGTAAAAGTCAAATGCTTTGATTTCTACAACCAATCCAGGAAAAACTGTTAGTGAAAAGTTCCCACCAGCCATGTATTTGTCCAGGTTGATGACTAACGCTGGTGAGAATTCTTTCCATTTCTTCACCTCTGTGGTTTAGTCCATTCCCTAAGTGCTTTCAATCCCAGGTAAAGGCAGAAGCTGAGGCTCCTTTACTTTGGCAATTACTGGGGCCCCTTTTATCTCTATAAGCTTGGCATCATTTCCAGGACATTTCTAAACTATCAGGCCTCACTTCTCTCATGTCTAAGACTAGGAATCTCTAAATCCTAAGAATAAGAGCTATCTACATAATATTTTATAATTTATAAGACACTTTCACAAATGTACTCCCACCTGCTCCATACAATCATCCTGTGATTGTGTCTAATATTGCAGATGAGGAACTGAGGCTCAGACAGGTAAGCCCAGGGCTCCTTGCTCAAAATCCTCGCTTTCTATCACAGCTTCCAAGCAAGGCAGTATAAAGGAATGGAAAAGTAACCAGTAGGAACCAACCTTAGGTCCTCAGGAACCTTGGAGGACACTAGGAAGCAAGATATTCAGTGAATAAAACCCTCCCAACTGAGGATTTTGGCCAAGTGAAATTATTCCCCTGTCCAATCCATACTAAACCTTTTACCCAAAACAGAAGATATCGCCTCTTACAATTATGGAAAACGAAGCAGTCCTACATAAAAATGTCTAGTCTCCAGACTCAGCTGCAATGTCCCATATTCAACCCCCAGATCTCTTCACATTTCTGGTTCTGTCTTCCAGCTTGGGTCTCAACTTTCCCATGACACCAAGTGGACATGCTGATTGACCATGTGCCCCTCAACCAGACTGTACCTCAGTTAAACAGTTCCAGGGTCTCCTACCAGGTAACCAATCAAGCCTTCTGGAAGGACTTTTAGTGTCACTAAAGTGTCTTTGGAGTCCACCATGACTTGAAGCTAAGTGGAAAAAGCAAAATAAGAAAGTACTTATTCACTTCAATTTAACTTAGATGCTGGCCCCTCTGGGAGGCCTTCTTTGAATGCTCCTCTTCCCCTGCAGTGCCCTCCCAATCTGTGTTAGATGCCACTCCTACGTACCTCTGTGGTGCTTTTCACTTTCCTCCAAGACAGCACTCATCCCACTGTATTGTAATTGTGTGCACATTTATCTACCACTGCTTCTAAACTTGTGAAACATGTATTTTTTCTTTTACTGCTAAGACCATAGTAGCTGTTACAATGTCTTTAACATGATAAGTATTCAGTAATGAATGAACCACTTAAAAAATATATTTGTAAAGACAAAGCTATAATAGGACATAGAAAAATGAAAAGTTCTGTACAATGCTGATATTAAGTGATACTGTTTTCTTTTTGTGATTTGAAATATTGTTTATGCTCTCCAAAGAAAAATAAGATATACTTCTTTTTTTTTCAGTAGCTTACCAAAATCAAGTGGTATAAAACAAGATATACTTCTAAAAGTCTTTTTAATTAAACTTTTATTTTAATTTCAGGGGTACATGTGCAGATTTTTTACATAGGTAAACTTGTGTCTTGGGGGTTTGTTGTACAGATTATTTCATCACCCAGATATTAAGCCCAGTACTCATTAGTTATTTTTCCTGATCCCTCCACCCTCCACCCTCTGATAGCTCCCAGTGTGTGTTGTTCCCAGTGTGTGTATGTGTCCATGAGATCATGTGTTCTCATCATTTAGCTCCCACTTATAAGTGACAACACGCAGTATTGGTTCACTGTTCCTGTGTTAGTTTGCTAAGGATGATAGCCTCCAGCTCTATCTATATTCCCACAAAAGACATGATCTCGTTATTTTTTATGGCTGTATAGTATTCCATGGTATATATGTACCACGTCTTCTTTATCCAGTCTACTACTGATGAGCATTTAGGTTGATTTCATATCTTTGCCATTATGAATAGTGCTTCAATGAACACACAAGTGTGTGTGTCTGTACAGAATGATTTATATTCCTCTAGATATATACCCAGTAATGGGACTGCTGAGTTGAATGGTATTTCTCTTTTTAGGTCTTTAAGAAATTCCCACACTGTCTTCCACAATAGTTGAACTAATTTACAATCCCACCAATCGTGTATAAGTGTTCCTTTTCCTCAGCAACCTTGCCAGCATCTGTTATTTTTTTTTTTTACTTTAGTAATAGCCATTCTGACTGGCATGAGACGGTAACTCACTGGGGTTTTGATTTACACTTCTCTAATGATCAGTGATATTGATATTTTTTTCATATTATTGTTGGCTATCTGTGTGGCTTCTTTTGAAAAGTGTTCATGTTTTTTGTCTACTTTTTAGTGGGGTTGTTTGCTTTTTTCTTGAAAATTTGTTTTAAGTTCCTTAAAGATGCTAGACATTAGATCTTTGACAGATAGTTTGCAAAACTCTTCTCCCATTCTGTAGGTTGTCTGTTCACTCTGTTGATAGTTTCTTTTGCTAAGCTCTTTAGTTTAATTAAATCCCATTTGTCAATTTTTGCTTTTGTTGCAATTGCTTTTGGCATCTTCATCATGAAACCTTTGCCTGTTCCTATGTCCAGAATGATATTGCCTAGGTTGTTTTCCAGTGTTTTTATATTTTTGGGTTTTATATTTAAGTCTTTGATCTATCTTCAGTTAATTTTTGTATATGGTGTAAGGAAAGGGTCTGGTTTCAATCTTCCACATATGACTAACCAGTTATCACAGCACCATTTATTGAATAGGGATTCCTTTCCCCATTGCTTGTTTTTGTGATGTTTGTTTGTTGAAGATGTACAGCCTTATTTCTGGGCTCTCTAGTCTGTTCCATTGGTCTATGTGTCTGTTTTTGTACCAGTACCATGCTGTTTTGGTTACTGTAGCCCTGTAGTATAGTTTGAAATCAGGTAGTGTGATGTCTCCAGCTTTATTCTTTTGGCTTAGAATTGCCTTGGCTATTTAGGATCTTTTTTGGTTCCATATGAATTTTAAAATAGTTTTTTCTAGTTCTGTAAAGAATGTCATTGGTAGTTTAATAGGAATAACATTGAATCTATAAATTGCTTTGAACAGTATAGCCATTTTAATGATATTAGTTCTTCCTATCCATGAGTACGTAATATTTCTCCATTTGTTTGTGTCCTCTCTGATTTCTTTGATCAGTATTTTACAGTTCTCCTTATAAAGATCTTTCACCTCCCTGGTTAGCTATATTCCTAGGTATTTTTATTTTATTTTCATAGCAATTTTGAATAGGATTGTCCCTGATTTGGCTCTCATCTTGACTATTGTTGGTGTATAGGAGTGCTAACAATTTTACCACATTGATTTTGTATCCTAAGACTTTACTGAAGTTGTTAATCAATGTAAGGAGTTTTTGGGCAAATAATCTTCTCCTGAATGACTTTGGGCAATATCAATAACTCCTTCATAAGATAAATGGAATTATCTCTGTTTAGCATTTTATCCAGTGCCTTGATGGAGTAACTATGGAGACTTTTTAGTGTAGTTAGATGCACCTTTATCATGTTAAGGAAGAAGACTCTGTTTATTCCTACTATGCTGTAGTGTCTATCGAGACAAACAAGAGATGGAGGAGGAAATAGAAAAGTGAGCATGTTTCTGAGGATATTTGCCTTATAGGTTAGTGAACCGTAATTTTGACAGACCTTAAATTTGAGAAACACTACTCCTACTATAATCTCCTGTCAGAGCTTTGCAGTGCTGGATAGAATACCTGTTTGGCTTTGTTAAAATCCACCTGTTAAATGCAGATGTTCCTAAGCTTGTTTGATAATGGCAACCTAGACACACAGAAAACCTATTATTATATCTCAGCAAACTTTTATTTAGAGCCGAGCTTCTCAAACTTTAATATGCATATGAACCACCTAGATTTATTCTTAAAATGCAGACTCTGATTCAGTAGTTCTGGGGTGGAGACTGAGATCCCTTTTTTCTATTTCCCAGATGAAAGGCTTTTTAGAAGCAGCTTGGGAAATGCTGACGTGTATCATTCTTTTATAGATAGATGGAAACATCTGCAAGTTTCCAAGAAACATCTACAAGTTTCCATTCACCTCTCCATTATTCAAGTGCATTACTTGTCAACTTGTATTTAATGGCTTTTCACCTTTCACAGGACAGATTTTGTTAATTAAATGTGCGAGTTGGCTTATTATGCAGTCAAGGGAAAAAAAAACCTCAACAAGCCCCAATAACAGTTATAGACATCAAAATTTATAACAGTCGTACATTTTGCTTCAAATGAAAACAGCAATGATAACAAATATGCTATTTTTAAATGACATTAGCAGGACATTTGTGAATTGGATATTGTTTGTATTTTTTAAATCTCAGGATAGTGGACAGATCCCTGGACTTGCAATTGCTTACTTTTCCCAGCTTTAATTTCATCTATAAAAGGAGAGTAATCATTTGCATGTCAGAAAACTAAATAGCGATCAAGTGGCTTAAGCAAGATGGCCAACTAGAGGTACCTAGTGCTAATGTCCCCCTTGGAAAAGGACCAAAAGAATAAATAAGCAACTACATTTTGACTACAGGGTCGAAAGAAGAGTGCTGGAGTACAGTAAGGAAGCGGTAGAATCCTTGTGGAAACCCGGAATGGCAGCATAGGGAGGGAAACAAAGCACTCTGCCTCTGCCACCCCATCTGCCCCAAAGGGATGGTCTCTTGGAGCCTGGGATGACTTCTTCTTGTGTGGAAAAGATAAGCTGGAGGCTTCTAGCAGACCCTATTACCACCACAGATACTTGCAGTCATTACTACAGGAGAATCCCACAGTTCTCATAGGCCTTGAGCCCAGGATGGGGAGCTACCTGGAGTTCACAAGGCTGCATTGCTCCAGAGAAGAACCCTACATTGTGTACCTCCTACCCATCCAAGCTTCTACAACACAGGGCCATCTTGACGTAGTGCAAGTGTGTCCTGCTATGGGGCCACTAGCAACTTTGTCTCTCCATCTCTGAGGCTCTACCATTATTTTTCCATGTCTATAACAGGTGGATGCAGTGCTCCTCTCAAAGCCAAGGTCCAGTGAAATAGCCATGACTCTGATAGCTGAGCCCATATGGAGCCCAGCCCTCCTCCCTGCCCAAGGAATAGGCAGTCCTGCACACTAGGGAAACCAGCTCAAAACCCGTGGACCTGCCACATGTGCATGCTCTTAGCTTGAGAACCAACCTGGAGCCCCTACCTCTAGAGAGTCTGTCCCCAAGCCAGCCAACCCACCGTATATGTATGCCCTTGGCCTGAGAAGCAGTCCAGTGACTCAGTCAAGGCCCCAGTGAGTTTGCCCTCCAAGCCAGCTGATCAGCCACGTGCATTCCCCCTTGGACTGAGAGCCAGCCAAGCGCACTGCTCACAGCAAAGTCACACCACTGCTGATATGGTTTGGATCTGCATCCCCACCAAATCTCATGTTGAATGTAATCCACAATGTTGGAGGTGGGGCCTAGTGGGTCATGGGAGCAGATTTCTCATGAATGGGTTAGTAGTGTCCTCATGATAGTGAGTGAGTCCTCATGAGATCTGGTCAGTTAAAAGTGTGTGTGCACCTCCCCACCCTCTTGCTCTTGCTCCTGCCAGGTGAGACAACTGCTCTCCCTTTGCTTTCTGCCATGATTAGAAGCTTCCTGAGGCCTCCTCAAAACCAAAAGCCTCTATGCTTCCTGTACAGCCTGAAGAACCACAAACCCATTAACCTTCTTTTCTTTATAAATTACTCAGTCTCAGGTATTTCTTTATAGCAATGTGAGAATGGACTAACATAGAAAATTGGTACCAAGAAATACAGCATTGCTATAAAGATAGCCAAAAATGTGAAAGCGACTTTGGAACTGGGTAATGGACAGAAGTTAGAAGAGTATGAAGGGCTCAGAAGAAGACAGGAAGATGAGGGAAAGGTTGGAACATCTTAGAGACTGGTTAAATGGTGATCAAAATGCTTATATTGATATGAATAATGAAGTCCAGGCTGAGGAGTTCTCAGGTGGAAATGAAGAACTTATTGAAAACTGGAGCAAAGGTCACTTTTGTTATGCCTTAGCAAAAAATATGGCTGCACTGTGCCCTTGCCCTAGGGAATCTGTGGAATTTGGAACTTGGGAGTGATGATTTAGGGTATCTGGCAGAAGGAATTTCTAAGCAGCAAAGTATTCAAGATGTCACCTAGCTGCTTCTAACACTCTGTGCTCATATGCATTTGCAAAGAAATAATCTAAAGTTGTAACTTATATTCAAAGGAGAAGCAGAGAGTGAAAGTTCAGAAAATTTGCAGCCTGGCCATATGGTAGAAAGGAAAAGCCCACTTTCAGGAGAGTAATTCAAGCAGGCCAAAGAAATTTGCATAACTAAAAAAGAAGCAAGTGCTGATAGCCAAGACAATGTGGAAAAGGCCTCAATGACATTTCAGAGATCTTAGCGGCAGCTCCTCACACCATAGGCCTAGGAAGACAGCATAGATTTTGTGGGCCAGACCTAGGGCCCTGCTGTCCCACACTACCTCAGAGCACTGCTCCCGGCATCCTGGACACTCCAGCTCCAGATGTGGCTTGAAGGTACCCAGGTACAGCTCAGGCCACTGCTTCAGAAGGTGCAAGCCATAAGCCTTGGCAGCTTCCACGTGGTGTTAAGCTTGCTGGTCTACAGACTGCAATAGTGAATAAGGCTTGGGAGCCTCCACCTAGATTTCAGAGGATGTATGAAAAAGCCTGGGTGTCCAGGCAGAAGCCTGCTGCAGGAGCAGAGTCCTGAGAGAGAAGCTCTACTAGGTCAGAGTGAAAGGGAAATGTGGGTTAGAGCCCCCATATAGAGTCCCCACTGGGGCACTGACAAGTGGAGCTATGAGAAGAGGGCCACTGTCCTCCAAATCTCAGAATGACAGATTCACTGACAGTTTGCACCCTACCTCTGAAAAAGTCACAGGCAGTCAACACCAGCCCATGAGAGCAGCCACAGGAACTGAATCTTGCCAAACCACATAAGCAGAGCTGCCCAAGGTCTAGGGAGCCCACCCCTTGCACCAGTGTGCCCTGGATGTAAGACATGGAGTCAAAGAATATTATTTTGGAGCTTTAGGATTTCATGACTGCTCTGCTGGCTTTCAGACTTGCATGGGGCTTGTAGCCTTTTTTTATTGTGGCCAATTTCTCACTTTCAAAATGGGAGTGTTTGCTCAATGCATATACCTCCAATGTATCTTGGAAGTCACTAACTTGTTTTTTATTTTACAGGCTCATAGGTGGAAGGGACTTGCCTGTCTCAGATGAGACTTTAGACTTTTTAGTTAATGCTGGAATTAGTTAAGATTTTGGGGAATTACTGGGAAGGCATAACTGTATTTTGCAATGTGAGAAGGACATGAGAGGAGGAGGGCCAGGGGCAGAGTTATATGGTTTGGATCTGTGTCTCCAGCAAATCTCATGTCAACTTGTAATCCTCAATGTTGGAGATGGGGCCTGGTACAAGGTGACTGAATTATGGGGATGGATTTCTCATGAATGGTTTAGCATCCTCCCTCTTGGTACTATCCCTGTGATAGTGAGTGAGTTTTCATGAGAAATGTTTGGTTAAAAGTGTACAGCACCTCCCCTCCTCACTCTTCTCTTGCTCCTGTTCCTGTCATGTGAGAGGCCAGCTCCCACTTTGCTTTCTGCCGTGAATGAAAGCTTCCTGAGGCCTCCCCAAAAGCAGAAGCCACTATGTTTCCTCTACAGCTTCCATAACTGTGAGCCAATTAAACCTCTTTTCTTTATAAATTACCCAGTCTCAGGTATTTCTTTTTTTTTTTTTTTTGAGACGGAGTTTCGCTCTTGTTACCCAGGCTGGAGTGCAATGGCACGATCTCGGCTCACCACAACCTCCGCCTCCTGGGTTCAAGCAATTCTCCTGCCTCAGCCTCCCAAGTAGCTGGGACTACAGGCACGTGCAACCATGCCCAGCTAATTTTTTTTGTATTTTTAGTAGAGACGGGGTTTCACCATGTTGACCAGGATGGTCTTGATCTCTTGACCTCATGATCCGCCCGCCTCGGCCTCCCAAAGTGCTGGGATTACAGGCTTGAGCCACCGCGCCCGGCCTTCAGGTATTTCTTTATAGCAATGTGAAACAAACTAACATAACTGCCACCATGAACTCTCACAGTCTAGGCCACTAAGGCACTTATAGACATTGCTGGCATGAATTACAGCTGAAGAAACTGCTCAGAGACTACACAACTGCATCCACCAGAATGAAAGCCAACACACTCTACAAAACTGACACCCTTGAACTGATGTACCTTTAAAAGGATTTTCCTTAAAAAGCTACTTTAAGCTGGGCATGGTGGCTCATGCCTACAGTCTCAGCACTTTGCGAGGCCAAGGTGGATGAATTACCTGAGGTCGAGAGTTTGAAACCAGCCTGACCAACATGGAGAAACCCCATCTCTACTAAAAATACAAAATTAGCTGGATGTGGTGGTGCATCCCTGTAATTCAAGCTACTTGGGAGGCTGAGGCAGGAGAATCACTTGAACCTGGGAGGTGAAGGTTGCAGCGAGCCGGGATTGCTCCATTGCACTCCAGCCTGGGCAACAAGAGCAAAACTCTGTCAAAAAAAAAAAAAAGCTACTTTGAAAATAGAAGAGGTGACTGTTCTGCAGATGCACAGATATCAACATAGGGACACAAGTTACATGACGAAGCAAGTAAACATGCCACCCCCAAATGAACATTACAATTCTCCAGTAAAGGATCCAAAAAAAAAAAAAAAAACAGAAGTTTAGGAAATGCCTAAAAAAGAATTCAAAATAATGATGTCGAGGAAAATCAATGAGATGCAAGAAATACAGACAAATAATTCAATGAACTTAAAAACAATTCATGATATAAATGAAAATTTTAACTAAGAAATAGATACTATTTTAAAAGAACCAAACAGAAATCTTAGAGTCGAAGAATTCAATAAATGAAATTTTAAAATACAATTCAGAGCTTCATCAACAGACTAGACCAAGAAGAAAAAATTTCTGAACTTGAAGGCACATCTTTTGAAAAATCCAGTCAGGGAGAAAAGCATAAAATAAAAACAAAATAAAGAAAGTCTATGGGACACTTTTAAGCAAACAAATTTTTACATTATTAGATTTACAGAGTGAGAAGAGATAGAGAAAAGTACAGAAAACATATTTAACAAAATGATAGCTGAGAACTACACAAGTCTTGGGAAAGATATGACCATCCAAATCCATGAAATTCAAAATTTCCCAAATAGATTCAACCAAAAATTGTCCTCTCTAAGACACATTATAATCAGACTGTCAAAAGTAAAAGGTAGAATTATAAAAGCATCAAGTCACATATAAAGGAATCCCCACTAGACTATCAGCAGATTTCTCAACAGAAAACTTGCAGACTAGAAAAGAATGGGATTAAATATTCAAAATGCAAGAGGAAGAGGAAGAAGGAGGAGGAGGAGGAAAGAAGAGGAGGAGGAGGGGGGAGGAGGAGGAGAAGAAGATAAAGAAGAAGAAGAAGATAAAGAAGAAGAAGAAGGGGAGGAGGAGAAGAAGATGAAGAAGAAGAAGAATGAGGAGGAGGAGAAGGAGAAGAAGAAACTCCCATCCAATAATACTATACTCAAAAAAGTTATCCTTTAAAAATGGAGGAGAAATAAAATTTTTCCCAGACAAGCCAAAGCTGAGGGAATTCATTACAATTACACTGGCCTTACAAGAAATATTTAGGGGAGTGCTACAACTAAAAGCAAAAGAATAATTACTATTATGAAAACACAAGAAAGTACAAAATTGACTAGCAACTCTAAATTCATAATCAAATTCAGAATATTCCAATACTGTAATTATGTGATGAAAATGTTTCAGACCTCTAGTATGAGGATTAAAAGTCAAAATGGTCAAAATAACTACAGCTCAAATTAGCTGTTAAGAATACATAAAATATAAATTAAGTCAACAACATGTAAATTGTGGGGAGTAGGGTAAAAGTTTAAAATAATTTTATGCAAACAAACTTAAGTTGTTCTCAGATTAAAATAGTCTAAGATTCTTTGTGTTAGCCCCATGGTAAACACAAAGAAAGAAATTGCAGCAGATACACAAATACAAAAGGGAGGAAAAAAATAAAAGCTTAGCACCACAGAAAACCACCAAACCACAAAAGTAAATGAGAGATGAAGAAAAAACAAAATATCTACAAAACAACCAGAAAACAATTAGCAAAACAGCAGAAGTTTTTACTCATCAATAATAACTTTGAATGTAAATGGATTAAAATCTTCACTTAAAAGAGATAGAATGGTTGAATGTGTAAGAGAAACAAGATCCGACTATATACTACCTACAACAGACTCACTTTACCTGCAAGGACACACAAAGACTAAAAGTGAAGAGATGGAAAAAGAATATTTCATGCAAATAGAAACCAAAAGTAAGCAGGGTAGTCATACTTATATCAGAAAAAATAAACTTTAAGTCAAAACTATAAAAAAGAAAAAAAGGAAAAGAAAGTCATTATATAGTGATAAAGAGATCTATTCTGTGAGAGCATATAACAATTAGAAATACACCATGGAATATTATGCAGCCATCAAAAACGATGAGTTTGCATCCTTTGTAGGGACATGGATGAACCTGGAAGCCATCATTCTCAGCAAACTGACACAGGAACAGAAAACCAAACACCGCATATTCTCACTCATAGACGGGTGTTGAACGATGAGAACACATGGACACAGGGAGGGGAGCATCTCACACTGGGGT
>PVKV010018839.1:0-43711 GCA_004027835.1 Alouatta palliata
TTCATTCTAACTCACATGGCCTTACCCATCATGCCTTAGCCACCGGCCTTCATGCCTGGCCATAACATCCTAGTCTTACCCACCTGGGTTCATCTCCATGCCCATAACTACATTGCTGTAATGTCTTGTGCTGCCTCCCTGGCCATTCCCCATATCCCTTAACCCACATGCCTACTTCATGTAGGCCTCTGGCAATCCCCATCTTCACCTACCGAGCAACCTTACCTTCCTGGCTACTAACTGGCTTTACTCACCTGCCTAGACCTTGGCCTTAGCTCCTTTGCCTTCTCTTCTTACCAGTATCCCACCTGGCCCACCTCCAGACCTTTACAGCCTGGGCTTGGATGCCCAGCATTAATCTCATGGCCTGTGCCCTTTGCCTTAGCCCCCTGGCTTTATACACCTGACCCTAACCTCTTGTACTTACTCACCAGGTGTGAATTGCCTAGTGTTACTCAGCTGGTCTTAAACTCAGGCTTTACCCACCTTGTCTACCAATCTGGCTTTATCTCTTTATCCTTGTCCCCTTTCCCTACACCCCTGGCCTTACTCCCCTGGGCTAAGCCACCTGGTCTTAACTAACCTCCTGGCATTACTCACCTGGCCTTACTCCCCTGGGCTAAGCCACCTGGTCTTAACTAATCTTCTGGCCTTACCCAGTTGGCATTAATTTTCTACCCTTATCCCCATGGGCTCCCGGGGACAGCAGAGCCTACGTTTCTGTGACTTGGCTGAGGCCAGCATGATGGAGACTTCCCAGAAGCCTCCTGGACCTCCAAGGTCAGATCTTGAAACTTCTGAGTGTTCATGCTAGTGCCCTGTGTATTGGCCTGGTCTGGTGTGCTGGCTTGCCCTTGGTCTGTGTAGCCAGTGACCACATGGTCAACATAAAGCCACCCTAGCCCACCTCTCATCAAGTCTCATGGGGTGGGGGCAGTGCCTGTAGCAGTGAGAGGCTCAGAAAAGGGCAGTTTAACTGGTTTCACCCTCGTGAATTCCTCATGGAGGACTTTTGAGCCCAGACTGCTTCCCTCGTATTCTACAGGAATGTGGAGTTTTTAAGAAGTCCAGAAAACTACCCACTGGTCTTGTCAGTCTTTGAGTCTTGGTCACCTGACTTGTTGTTAGTTCCCCTTACCCTTGGTGACCCCTAACGTTTATCTGGGGTCTCATCATAGGCCAGCATTTTGTTGAACAACCTCAATTTGTTCTCTGGAAAAGTGTATTTGTGTTGTATTTACTTTTATATTCTATTATACTCTATTACTTTACTTTTATATTCTATTAAACCCATTTCTGTCTCCCATCCCACTGCCTGAGCTAAGGGGCCTTCTACAGTTGACTTGGAGTGTTCAAGTGCACTGCACTCATGCACTTTTGACTTGAAGCTGCCACTAGGTACTCCCAGAGCCTGCGCCTCCGAGGCTTCCTCTTGGGTTGTGGATCCGTGGAAAAGCCTTGCCCCTGGGACTTGACTTTTCCCTTAAGTGGGGAGAGAATGGAAGTTCTTGACTGGCTTCCTGGAGAAACAGGATGATTTGATGGTTCTGGTAAGATTTCTTCTTGAGATATTGACCTCGTTGTGTATACTCAGTGTGATAACTAAATGTACCTTTCAGGTGACATTCTATTGTGAGTATTTTCCTCTGTCATGAGAGCCCTCCTGATTTTTAATAACTGCATGAATTCTGTAAGTCATAACTGCTTCTTAGAAGCTGTGGCGTTTTGTTCACTGGAAGTATCCACAGCTTCAGCATTGCTCCAAAGATGTAGGTGTCCTCCTGGTTGTTGCTGGAGTCCTCTGCCTGACAGTGACCTTTTTGTCCTTTTATGATGTTATGTTGTAGAAGGCTCTAACAAAGATAATTTTCATAAAATCATTTGCTTTATAATTCTTGTAGACATTGTATTTATTATTGTTATTTTCTGCAGGTTCATCTAATGGAAGGCAATAGAGAAATCTCTTTGTTTTTTCAGATAAGGCCTTGCTCTGTCACCCAGGCTGGAGGATAGTGGCACAATCTTGGTTACCTGCATTCTTGCTCACCTGTGCTCAAGATCCTCCCATCTCAGCATCCTCAGTAGCTGGGATTATAGGTATGTGCCCCCCTGCCTGGCGAATTTTTTGTATTTTTGGTAGAGATGAAGTTTCACCATGTTGCCTAGGCTGATCTCGAACTCCTGAGCTGAAGCCGTCCACCTGCCTCCCAAAGTGATAGGATTACAGTCATGAGCCACTGTGCCACACCAAGAAGTAATTGTTTTTGACCAAAATCTTAGTCCTGGAAAGGGTAAGTGAGCCTGTTTTGGAACTATGTCTATGGATATATGCATTAAGTTTGAGGTATTTATGAATTTGATGATGTTGTAGCCTCACTGTGGAGTTTTGTTCACCGTAGGATTTCTTGTTCACTGTAGGAGTTTTCTTGCTCTGGGAACCCTTATGGGTGGTGTTGGGGCCTCATAACATTTAGGAGACACCTGCAGATGCACACCACTAGCTGTCTTTTATTCTTCTTACTTCCCCTGTATGATAATAAATAGCTCACCAATGCTGTGGACTCTTCCAGGAGGATCCTGTGTGGCCAGCGACAGCAATGCCATTTAAAATAAAAGAAGGATCCAGAGTGGTGCCTCAGTTAATGGCTCATTCTAAGTGGGTATATTCTGTGTTAATGAGTTTTTTGTAACAGATCCTGAGGAGTTGATATTTTCCTTTTTCTGGTTAAAGTCACAACTTGTCAATGATACTATAATTTGCAGAATTTTCATTTTAGACCTGAATGTACCACTACCATGATTATGTTTGTGTGTGTCTGTGCTTTTGCTTGCTTCCTCAGGTAAACTCTTAGAGAGAACTGCTGGATGGAAAGGACACACATGTTGGAAGCACTGACTCTCAGTGCCTCGCCCATTGTAAGACTGCATTGGTGTTAAGCTATGATGATTTTTGTAGGAAAACGGTAGTGCATTCTGTCATAATATTGGGGTGTAAAAGATCAGCTTGCGTACAAGCCTAGCCTACTTTTCCTAAGAAAAATTGGCTTGCAGAAGGCCAGGTGAAGTCAGTGTGAGTGCTCTGAGCCATCTCATCCACCTCACATGTGTCAGGCAGACTAGGTGTCCAATGGCCTTAAAGTGTTTTACTCCTGTTTAAGCATTATGATTTCTGATTTTTGTAATTATTTGTGCACATAATATATATTAATATGAACAGCTGCCCACCACCCCCCATGGTTTCTCGATGCTTACTATGACTTTGGGAAGGTTCAAAAGTTATGACTAGGTCCCCCATTTGGTCTTCTGCCATGTCTGTGCCCCGCTCATCCATTCTTTTCTGCTCGACACTTGTGTGGAAATCAAAGCTTGGTATATACCTCCAGTCACCACTGTCCACATGAAATCAGGTGTACATGCTTCCTTGGGCCCTTTCCCATGTCCTGGTCAGATATCTTCCCTCAGGCAGAGAAGAGAAGCTTTGAGGACTTGACTTCATGATCTGAGCAAGGTCATGGCTTTCCAAGAGCTTGCAGTCCCTCGCAGAGGTCAGGAGCTCCAGGCCAAGTGGAGTCCACTGCAGAGCACAGCTCTCTCTGGCCACTTTGCCCCCCTTGGACTTTAATCTCCAGGCCATGGCAGCCCTCACAGATTGCTTGGGAGAAATTCTGTTTCATTGTAACTAATTGAACATTTAACATTTTCAGAAACTTCAAACAACATCTTCTATTCCAAATCATGAAGGTGAAATAATAATGAAAAAAGATCACCACTGTGTTTCCATGGAAATGACAGTCTCATCTGGTTTTGACTTTGAATTACTGCAATACCACCTAGATCTACCCAAGTAAGCTTTCTTCTGATCACATACTGGTTTTCTCCCTTGAAATTCTTACTAACAAATCTATGCTTAAACCTATAGCGAATTCAGTCGTGCACCAGAGTTGAAATGGAGAGAATTGGGAAATCAAATCCTCTGGTGTGAATCTGCATCATGGAAAACCTTCTGTTCCCCATGTCTCATCTCCCTTTTTGCATATCCAGTGTTTCTGCAGCCTCAGTTGTGGGTCATGGCTGTTCTGCTTTCACTTGAGCATCAGGACAAGTCAGCTATGCTCCCGAGGTCAGTGGGCAGCTGACCACCTCAGTCCCTGTGGCTCACCTTGTAGTGCCCTCTTGCTTCCTGCCAGGCACCACCAACCCTGCCCGTGCATTCCATCTCTGACTTCCAGCTCAGAAGCAAGTGGCATACCCATGTTGGTTGAACATTTCAAAGTTTATAAAGGTGCACAGTGACATCCCCACTTGAATCCTGGCTTGAAGTTGCTACCGGGTACTCCCAGAGCTTGTGTCTCTGAGGCTTCCTCTTGGGTTTGGATCCATGGAGGGGCCTTGCCCCTGGGAACTGACATTTCCCTTTGAATGGGAAGAGAATAGAAGGTCTGGACTGGCTTTCCTGGAGAAACAGGATGATGTTGACAGTTCTGGTAAGATTTCTTCTTCAGATGTTGACCTTGGTGTGTATATTCAGTGTGATAACTAAATGTACCTTTCAGGTGACATTCTATTGTGAGTACTTTCCTCTGTCATGAGAGCCCTCCTGATTTTTAATAATTGCATGAAATCTGTAAGTCGTAACTGCTTCTTAGAAGGCTATGGCATTTTAGTCACTGGAAGTAACCACAGCTTCAGCATTGCTCCAAAGATGTAGGTGTCCTCCTGGTTGTTGCTGGAGTCCACTGCCTGACAGTGACCTTTTTGTCCTTTTATGATGTTATGTTGTAGAATCCTTTAACAAGAATAATTTTAGTAAAAAACATTTGCTTTATAATTCTTGTAGATGTTGTATTTATTATTGTTATTTTCTGTAGGTTCATATAATGGAAGGCAATAGAACACTCTCTTCTTTTTTTCTTTTTTTCAGATGAGGTCCTGCTCTGTCACCCAGGCTGAAGTATAGTGGCACAATCATGGCTCCCTGCAGCCTCACTCACCTGGGCTCAAGCAACCCTCCCATCTCAACCTCCCAAGTAGCTGGGATCATAGGTATGTGCCACCCTGCTTGGCTAATTTTTTGTATTTTTGGTAGAGATACAGTTTTGCCATGTTGCCCAGGCTGGTCTCAAACTCCTGAGTTGAAGCCATCCACCTGCCTCCCAAAGTGATAAGATTACAGGTGTGAGCCACTGTGACCCACCGAGAAATAAGTCTTTACAGACCAAAATCTTAGTTCTGGAAAGGGTAAGTGAGCCTGTTTTGGAACTATGTCTATGGATATATGCATTAAGTTTGTTGTATTTATGAATTTGATGATGTTGTGTCCTCTTGTTCACTATGGAAACTCCCACTGGAAGAGGTTTCTTGCCCTGGGAACCCTCACGGGTGATGTTGGGGCCTCATAACATTTAGGAGACACCTGCAGAGGCACACCAGTAGCTGTGTTTATTTTCCTTTCTAAGTTATATAGACTATTTGCAAAAGTTCAGAGAATGAGGAGAAATGTACAGAAGAAAACATCACTTGTTTTCCTTCCCCTGAATGATAATAAATAGCTCACCAATGCTGTGGACTCTTCCAGGAGGATCCCGTGTGGCCAGTGACTGCAATGCCATTTAAAATGAAAGAAGGATCCACCATGGAACCTTGGTGCACAGCTCATTCAAAGTGGGTATCTTCTTTGTCAGTGAATCTTCTGTGTAGCAGATATTAAGGAGTTGATATTTTTCTTTTCATTGAGGAATCTGAGAAGGAAGTGAGCTGAGCCGGAGAGGTTAAAGTCACAGCTCATCAATGATCCTGTAATTTGCAGAATTTTCATTTTAGACCTGATAGTGCCACTACCACGAGTATGTTTGTGTGTGTCTGTGCTTTTGCTTGCTTCCTCAGGTAAGCTTTTGCTTGCTTCTCTCTCTTAGAGAGAAAAACTCTTAGAGAGAACTGCTGGAGGAAAGGACACACATGTTGGAAGCACTGACATGCAGCACCTCGCCCACTGTAAGACTGCATTGGCATCAAGCTGTGATGATTTGCACAAGAAAACTGGAGTGCGTTCTGTTATCATATTGGTAAAAGATCAGCCTGTGGACAAGCCTACCTTTCCTAGGAAGAACTGGCTTGGAGAAGCCGAGGTGAAGTCAGTGTGAGTGTTTTGAGTCATCTCATCCACCTCACTTGTGTCAGGCAGACTAGGTGTCCAATGGCCTTAAAGTGTTACGGTTTTAAGTTCTGTTTAAGCCTTATGATATCTGAATTTTCTAGTTATTTGTATACATAGTATCTTGTTACTATGAGCAGTAGCCCCTCCTAAGTGGTTTCTCGATTTGGGGGAGGCTCAAAAGTTACGACCAGGTCCCCCATCTGGTCTTCTGCCACATCTGTGCTCCTGCTCATCCATTCTTTTCTGCCTGGTGCTCGTGTGGAAACCAAAGCTTGGTATGTACCTCCAGCCACCACTGTCCACATGAAATCAGGTGCACATGCTTCCTTGGGCCCTTGGTCGGATGTCTTCCCTCAGGCAGAGAAGAGAGGCTTTGAGGACTTGACTTCATGATCTGAGTGAAGACTTGACTTCATGACCTGAGCAAGGTCTTGGGCTTCGAGGAGCTTCCAGTGCCTTGCAGAGGTCAGGAGCTGCAGGACCAGCGGAGTGCAGTCCACACTGCACTCCGCTGGGCCTGCAAATATTTCCTTGGGCCCTTTCCCACATCTTGATCAGATGTCTTCCCTCAGGCAGAGAAGAGAGTCTTCAAGGACTTGACTTCATGATCTGAGCAAGGTCTTGGCCTTTGAGGAGCTTCCAGTGCCTTGCAGAGGTCAGGAGTTGTAGGCCCAGTGGAGTGCAGTCCAGACTGCCCTCCCCTGGGCCTGCAAAATAGCCAGAGAGATGCATGCAGCACAGCTCTCTCTGGCCAATTTGTCCCCCTGGACTTTAATCTCCAGGCCATGGGCAGCCTTCCCCGTTTGCTCCCTTCATGGGGGAGGTGGGGGTGGTGTGGTGGATCCTGCTTTTCTGCTGAGGCTGATCCTTGAGACTTCACCGCTTGTTTTCCAAGGATAGAGACTACATTTAAAAGAGTCCTCTTGGGATGAAGGTACAGTATTTTTGAGCTTCTCATTGTGATCTGTAGCATTCACAGATTGCTTGAGAGAAATTTCTGTTTCAATGTAACTAATTAAACATTTAACATTTCCAGAAATTTCAAACAACTTCTTGTATTGAAGTCATGAAGGTGAAACAATAATGAGAAAGATCACCACTGCATTTCCTTGGAAATGACAGTCTCATCTTGTGTTGATTTTGAATTCCTCCATTACCTAGATCTACCCAAGTGAGCTTGCTTCTGATCGCACACTGGTTATCTCCTTTGAAATTCTTATAACAAATCTGTGCTTAAACCTATGGTGAATTCAATTGTGAACCAGAGTTGAAATGGAGGGGTTAGGAAATAAAATCCTCTGGTGTGAATTCCTTGCATCGTGGAAAACCTTCTGTTCCCCACATCTCACCTCTCTTTTTCCTTATCCAGAGTGTTTCTGTAGCCTCAGTTGTGGGTCATGGTTGTTCTGCTTCTGCGTGTGCTTTGGGACAGGTCAGCTGTGCTCCCGAGGTCACTGGGCAGCAACCACATCAGCCCCTGTGGCTCACCTCGCCGGGCCCTCCTGCTTCCTTCCAGGCACCGGGACTCCTGCCCGAGCACTCCATCTCATCTGACTTCCAGCTGAGAAGCTGCTATGTTAAACTTCCTTTGAAACAGTAAGTGACATGCTCATGTTACGTGAACATTTTGAAGTTTGTAAAGATGTGGTGACATCCCCCCTCTGCTTCATTCCCCGTTCTCTCCCACCTGAGCAGGTGAGCACTATTATTTGGTATGTTCATTCCAGAGGATTATCTTTAACAAAACTGAGTGTGTGCGTATTGGTTGATTGTGCCGTCCTCGCTTCTCCAGCAGATTCTGTTCTGGGCAGTGGGGACATGGGTGCTGGAGGGAGCATCTCAGCCCCAAGTGCACTCTGTGCATGCACCTGAGGACGGCTCAAGGCGGGAGCTGAGGTGCTGTTGTCAGCACAGCCACAGCCTGCCATGAGCATCAGGAGCCATCACACTTCCTAATCAGAAGTTACAGCTTCTCTTTGTGTTCTGGCCCCAAGTGACCTCCACCCTGTGTGCTCATCTGTCCCCTTGTCCTCAGGCTCATGAGCTTGGGCTGTGCCTGGGCTAGTTTCAGCCTCCTGTACTGACTTCACCAGCAGATTCCTTTTATTTCTAGTCCAGGAGTTTTGAGCGTGTGTTCCAGCTCCTGTGAGCTGCTCGCTTTGGTTATTTATTAGTATTTCCTTAGATGAAGGGTCCAGTGGACTCCTGCTGGTTGTCCACACTGGAATGTCATTTGACTGGTCTGTGTCATGCTCACAGGTGCTTCCTGTGCAGCAAGCAGTCACCACCTTCCCTGGGTGTCCTGGATTGGTAAGTAAAGTTTGAAAAGCTGGAGAGGCACTTCTTGAGTCAGCCTTTTTTTTTTTTCTTGTTTTTTGAGTTGGAGTCTTGCTCTGTTGCCCAGGTGGGAGTGCAGTCTTGGCTCAGTACAACCTGCACCTCCAGGTTCAAGCGGTTCTCCTGCCTTAGCCTCCTGAGTAGCTGGCACTACAGGTATGCACACCACCATGCCCAGGTAAGTTTGTTTTTTTGTCTTTTTAGTAAAGATTGGGTTTCACCATGTTGTTTAGGCTGGTCTCAAACTCCAGGTCTCATGATCTGCCAGCCCCGGCCTCCCAAAGTGCTGAGATTACAGAAGTGAGACACAGCACCTGGCCATTGAGTCAGATCTTAAAGGTGAAACGGAAGCTGTCCAGGTCAAAAGGGTGGGGAAAGCATAGGCCAGAGTAAGACTGAAACCCAGGGACAGGGCTGACGTGGAGCAGGGACTCACAGAGTGTTGCTTTCTGTCCTTCTGTCTCCTCCACAAGTTCCCTTGAGTTGTTTTCCCGCCATCAGGACTGACAGATTCAGAATTCCTCCAGAGCATTCCAGGAAGCATTCAGTCCCCAAAAAACCAGCATAACATCACCATGCTGCCTTTATCTGACAGTGGTGACTGTGCTGAGAAGATACCAGAACTGCCTCCTTGGTCCCTTCTCTAGGAAACCGAGTCCTCTTCTGCTCCTCCTGGGAACTTGGGCTGGATGTAGAGCACGTTTTTATATACCTGTTTGTCATTTTTATGTCCTCTTTGGAGATTCAGATATTTTGTCCATTTTCAAAATCAGATTATTAAAGTTTTTCCTTTAAAGTTGTTTGAGCTTTTATATATTCTGGTTATTAATCTGTTGTCAGATATAGATAGTTTCTCTTTCTGGGTCCTAGACTTGGTTCTCCCAGGGTTTTTGCACAGCCTCCCAGAAGCACGTTCAGCACAGGGGACTGTTGTGTCTCTCTTCCTCCTTTTGCTGCTTTTGTGAATGCTCCATTTCCAGATTTCTCCTGTGTCTATCAAGGTTCTCCAAAGAAACAGAGCCATTGAGAGAGATGTGATATGTATAAAGGATCCATTTCAAAGAATTAGTCTGTGTGATTGAGTGGGGCTGGCTGAGCTCAAATCTTGATGCTGATGTCTTAAAACAGAATTCCTTGTTCCAGAAACCTCAGTTTTTGTTCTAAAAATATTCAGCTGGTTATGTGAGCCACACTGACATTATTGAGATAATGTGAGGTATGTTTATCTATACATCTATATACATACACACAAATACATGTGAAATTACTTATATGTAAACCAGTAAATATATGTAAAAGGATAAATATATAACCAGTGCCTAGCACATAGTGGGTAATCAAGAAATCTGCTATACCCTCACGGAGTGGTTTCTGCCAATATTCCCAGTTACTTGAGATGCTGAGGAGGGAGGATTGCTTGAACCCAGGTATTCGAGTCCAGCCTGGGCAGCATAATGAGATCCTATCCCCAGGGGGGATAGGGTGTACCTTCTGCACCCTTCCCTCTCTCTCTTTTTTTTTTTTTTTTTTTTTTTCTTGAGTTGGAGTTTCACTCTGTCTCCCAGGCTGGAGTGCAATAGCATGATCTTGACCCACTGCAGCCTCTGCCTTCTAGATTCAAGTGATTCTCTGCCTCAGTTTCCCAACTAGGTGGGATTACAGGCATGTACTACCACTCCCAGCTAATTTTTGTATTTTAGTAGAGACGGGTTTTGTCATGTTAGTCAGGCTGGTCTTGCACTCCTGACCTCAAGTGATCTGCCTGCCTCGGCCTCCCAAAGTGCTGGGGTTACAGTTATGAACCACTGTGTCCCACCCTTTCTTCTGTTTTCTAAAAGCTACTGTTTGCTGTGAGTATTACTGTTCTCATCATTATCCACAAATATTTTTGTTCTTCGATGTGTCTCCCCCTGTTCCTTGGTTCTAGTTGTCTGTAGTTATGTGGAGGGAGGGAAAGATTTGAGAATAGTGCTAATATCTGTCTTGCATTTCCTCACTTACTCCCGAGCCTGATTTGTGAGGTCATGTTAGCAGAAAAGGGAGGCATGGGAGTGAGGCCATTAGATTATGCTGAGCAGCAGTATACCTGGAGCGCATCTGTGATGCTGGCTAGGAGAAATCATGGATGCTTCTAGAAGTGGAGGTCCTACTCACTGACTGGGGAGTAAGTTAGATGCCCTCCCTGGGCTCTCAAGATGGAAAGGAGGCTGGGAGTCGGCAGTGGGGCCTGGGGTGGTTGGGGAGGGGGTAACAAGGAGCAAGTAGGGCAATCAAGAACTAGCATTCTCGCTGTTGCTTTCTGCACTGTTGTATCATTGACTTGTGCATGTGAATCTTCTAGATGTGCAGGCACAGGGTAGGACTGGTGGAGCAGGACCAAGTCAAGGCTGGATAGGACTTGGGTGGCACCAAAGGAAACTAGTATTAGGTCAGGTATGACACCTGCAATCCCAGGACCCTAGGAAGCCGAGCTTGTCACATCACCTGAGGTCAAGAGTTTGAGACCAGCCTGTCCAACATGGTGAAACCTTGTGTCTATGAAAAATTAAAAAAAAAAACAAAACTGGCTGGGCGTGTTGGTGTGCTCCTGTAGTCCCAGCTCCTCAGGGAGGTCGAGGCAAGAGAATCGCTTGAACCCAGGTGACAGAGGTTGCAGGGAGTCAAGATCACACCACTGCCCTGCACGCCAGCCTGGGCAACAGGGAGACTCCATTTCAAAAGAAAAATTGGTATTAAAGCCAGACTTGTGATTTACACTCAAATTTAAACAATTTCATTTTCCATTTCCAAAGAAGCAAAGACTCTAGATGTGAAATAGGCTGGTTGTGGACTCAAGGAAATTGATGATATAAGGAAATTTGGAGAGTTTGGATCTGTTTTACCAAAAATGTATGATGTATAAATGATCATTTTATCTTTTTTTAAAAATCAGTGTGTGCATCTCCTGTCCTGTATTTTCATTTAGAATATGACTAATTCTGAGACCAATTCTCATGGGGAATCTAGTCAAACACATATGAATTTTATTAATTACAAGAATAAGAAAGGAATCTTTGTTTTCATTTTAAAATAATGTGCATGTGACTTATTGTTTCAGGATATATTAGTTACTAGTATCAGTTTGGACAGCAGTGAAAGAGGACTTACGTGGTAGGTCATTTATAGCTGGTACAGAAAGTGGAAACAGGATGAGTTAAAGCAAGACAAATCTTGAGTCAGTATTTCAAAACCTTCAGCTCTAGTCTAGAATCTTCTGAAACAAGGGTTCTGAAGACTTTAGTCTTTACTTGCTATTTTATCTTTAATGCTGTTTTTTGGGGGGTTGTCATTTTTGGAGACGGAGTTTTAGTCTTGTTGCCCAGTCTGGAGTGCAGTGGCACAATCTCACCTCACTGCAACCTCTGCCTCACGGGCCCAAGCAATTCTCCTGTCTCAGCTTCGTGAGCAGCTGGTGTCACAGGCTTGTGCCACCTCAGCTGGCTAATTTTTGTATTTTTAGTAGAGATAGGATTTCGTCATATTGGTCAGGTTGGTCTCAAACTCCCGACCTCAGATAATCTGCCCATTTCAGCCTCTGAAAGTGCTGTGATTACAGGTGTAAGCCACAGCACCTGGCCTTCAATGCTGTTTTTTAAAGCTGGTTCTCTTGCAACCCTAGACACTGCCCGGATAGGTCAGTAGTCTAGACACCATGTGTGGTAGTGCCTTGAACCGCCTGCACCTTCTGGGCACTAGAAATGGCATAAGGACCTTGTCAATCATGCTGAGCAGGAGTGCCTAGCTTTCCCTCAGGTGACTCTCCCAAAGGTGGCTCCGATCGGGAAGATCCAAAGCTTTCTTGTGACACATTAGGTGTGATCCCCAAGTGAGAGGGTTGTTGTCTACTTTGGAAGCCTTGCATTTTTATATGGTCCCCACCCATCTCCATAGTAAAATAATAGTTAATCTCAGTTAGCTAACAGTCACTGAGTGCTTGCTGCCTGCCAGGCGAAATCTCTACCTCTGATTCTCTCTGTGCCTCATCTGTTAATTGGGATTTACAATAATATCACCCCCACAAAGTCATAGAAATTAAATCACACAGAGAGAGGGATAGGCTGATGCAATATGTGGCCAGTGCATATAACGGGACAACTCACTGCTGTTCCCTTTCTTAACACATGTTAATATTACACAAAGGTGGTCCTTGAAAAAGTGGTAACTGAGCACTTACCAGGCCTTGGGGATGCAGTTCCCCTGCAGCTTGCATTCTAGTCGGGAGAGGCAGGAACAAATGCTAAAATATGCAGGATGCCAGGAGGGGTCCATGCCCTGAAAGAAAAGGGAGGGGGAGAGCAGTTGTCAGGAGAGTCTCTCTGATAGGGCAGTATCTGAGCAGAGACCAGGGGATATGAGCCAGCGTGTGGGGGAAGACAGTAAGTGCAAAGGCCCTGAGGCTGGAGCATGCCCTGAGGATAAATGGTAAGGGGGAGACAGTAAGTGCAAAGGCCCTGAGGCTGGAGCATGCGCTGAGGATAAATGGCCAGGGGGATATAACATTAATATTGTTATCCATAATATCTATTAATATTAGTATCTAGTACTAGTACTACTAATAATATATAGTAATATTACTAATATCTATCTAATATACTAAAAATAATATCCCAGAATGTACTCATAATGTGTATATTTATTGGAATATTACAATTAATGTGTATTATATGTACAATATGTACATTATACATGTGTACAATAAAAGTACTTAATGTGTACAATATATACATTCATAGTAATATCACAATTACATAACAATAATATATATGACAATATATAATACATATCACAATAAGTGTACATAATCTACACATGTACATATGTATTGTGTACACATTATGTACATATACAGTTACTGTGATATTATAATATGTACATGTGTATACATACGGCACATGTACATATGTACAATATGTACATGTGTACATATATGTGCACATTGTGTACATATGTGCAATGTGTATATGTGTACCTATATATGCACATTATGTACATATGTGCAATATCTACACGTGTACATATATGTGCACATTATGTACATGTGTACACATTATGTACATTTATGGTAATATCACAATAAATGTACCAAAAATATACATAATGTGTACATTTATTGTGATATTACAAATAATATCATAGAGTGTGCACACATGGTATATATGCATTGTGTGCACTCCCTGTGATATTAGGAGAAATATCTTTCTAGGATATTATCAATAATATTACTTTGATATTACGAGTAATGACATGCTGAGTATTACAAACAATATCACAGAGTGTTCAAACTTACTCTGCAACACCTATGATATCAGGAGTACTAGCTTTTAAAATACACACCTGTATCAACCCAACATTGATATTAGGCGTCATATCTCTTTAAAATATACACCCAGATCAACCCCCACCAGAGGGCGGGTAATATCCCCCCAGCCCTCCCTGGATATTACCAACCCTCTGACGAGGGGGCTGTGCCCACAGCGGCCATTTAGAAAATTTGGAGTAATATGATTCTGGGAACCATATCATAGGGAGAAGATAATGTTAGTGTGTTTCTTTTTTGATATTAGGCACAATAACACTAGTTCTGGTTCCACCTCTGCGATTTTGACAAAAATACCACCCTTGAACCCCTTGACGTTAGAATTGAAATCACAGGGGGGTTTCACCCCTTGCAATATTTAATTTAACATAATTATTTTTGTGGACTTTAGTTACAATATCAGAGCGTGCTGTACACCTCTTGCCATATTGACAGTATTACCATATGGGCAGTAATATCCTCTCCTTCCCCGGATATTAGGAACAATATCAGTGGGGGTTTGTGCTCTTCCTGAGATATTTGGAGTAACATCCTCTCCGTTTTTGGATATGAGAAACAATATTACAGTGGTGGTGTACACTTCCTCCGATATTGAGGGTATAATCATCCTCTCTCCCCCGGATATTAGGACCTATATCACAGGGACGTTTCACCCCTTACAATATTTAATTCAATTTAATTATTTTTTCTGTGGACATTAGTTACCATATCAGAGTGTGCTGTACACCTCTTGCCATATTGAGAGTATTACCATATGGGCAATAACATCACCGTCTCCTTCCACGTTGTGGAACAATATCACAGGACGGGTGTACAGCCCCAGCCACGTTGTGAGGAATATCACCTCTCATCCCCTAGATATTACGAACAATATCACCGGGGGTTTGTGTGCTTCCTGAGATATTTGGAGTAATATTCTCTCCGTTTTTGGATATTGGAAACAATATTACAGTGGTGGTGTACACTTCCTCTGATATTGAGGGTATAATCATCCTCCTCCCCCGGATATTAGGAACTATATCACGGAAGTGTTGTACACCGCCTGTGATATTGGAACAATCAGAGAGTGTACACTTGCTTTCACAATAAGAGTAATATCTACTTAGGATATTATGGATAATGTTACAAAATGTACACACAGGGGTGTATTTTCACTTTGATATTAGAAGTAATTTTTATCTAATATACTAAAAATAATACCCCAGAATGTATGCATAATGTGTACATTTATTGGGATAACAATTGTGTATAATATGTACAATATGTACATTTATCATGATGTACATGTGTGCACAATACACATGTACAATAAATGTACATAATGTGTACACAATATGTACATTCATATGTACATAATGTGTACACAATACATATGTACATGTGTACAATATGTACATTTATTGTAATATCAATGACATATAATCACAATAATATATAATATCACAATAAATGTACATATCGTACACATTATGTACATATGTATTGTGTACACATTATGTACATATAATTTATTGTGATATTACAATATGTACGTGTACATATAGGTGCACATACATGTACATATGTACAATACGTATAGCTGTACATGTGTGCACATTATGTACATATGTACAATTTATACACTTGCACATATCACATGTACATAATGTGCACTATATGTACATATGTACAATATGTATGAACGTACATATATGTGCACATTATGTGCATATGTACAATATGTACACATCATGTACATATATGTGCACATTATGTACATATATACAATATGTATGAATGTACATATGTGCACATTATGTACATATGTACAATATGTATGCGTGTTCATATAGGTGCATATTATGTACATATGCACAGCCCCCTCTTCCAGCAGCACCGGCACCACACCGTGAGCAAGAGGACGCTGCATTGCCCTCGTTGCCAGCAGGGGGCATGTTACCACTACACTGTGAGCAACAGGGCCCTGCAGTGTCCCGTCACCAGAAGGGGGCACCGAATCCCGCTTTTTCAGATTCCTGAGGCTCTGCCGCCGTTGTGCATCGCATCACAGCGCCACCCTGTGTCACGTCACATCAGTCTGCAGAGTTGCGTTCTCCTCAGTATAGACCTGGGGGGGCATTTCGAGGGTGCAGCTGCGTCCTCCTCAGCACATACCCTGGGGCAGGGGTCTTACAGTAAGAGGGCCTTGCAGTGGCCCTAGCCACCAGAAGAGGGCGGGGTCACATCATCAGGAGCAAGAGGGCCCTGCACTGCCCGGCCGCCAGCAGGGGGCGCCCGAGCCCGCCTTTTCAGGTGGCGTCACGGCGCCGGCGTGCTTTGCATCATGGCGGTCTGCCCAGTTGCATTCTCCTCGGTACAGACCTGGGGGGCACCGTGAGGGCGGAGCTGCGTTCTCCGCAGCCTAGACCTAGCGGGCACAGCTTCACTTTGGGACAACTCTGCGCCGCGTCCACGGTGAGTAAAATCCTTTATGGTTGCAGCCCGACTGCTTAGGGTCAGAGACCAGTAAGAAGATCTCCGTGTGGAAACCTGGACACGGAAAGCCCCTCTGAATCCTGCGCACCGAGGTTCTCCCGACCCGACGCCGGGTGGCTGCAGCGCGAGGTGCACGCCGCAGCCTCAGAACACACACAGCGTTCCTAAGGCAGATATGACATCCGAAATGCCAATACAGCACCCGCGGTGCTCGTGTGGAAAACAGCTGTGATGCTACGCGCGGCCTCCGTCCACAGCGTGACGGAAATCCGCGCTGCTCACGTGGCCTGGCGGATACAGCGCTTTGAATCATCGACACTGACCTATCAGTGCAGACGCAGAAACTTACCTACGGTTAGGGCTAGGGTGAGCCTTAGGGCTCGGGGTTAGGAAGAGAGTTGGGGGTTACCGGTCAGGCGTTAGGATTTTAGGGTTAGAAGAATTTTAGGCAAAATAAATTTAAACGGTTTATTTGAGCAAAGGACTGATTCCTGCATCACGCCTGAAGCCCCAGAACGGCAAACAGGGCTCGGGGCTTCGAGCTCTTAGCGGTGGCAGCTGACCGAGGTGTCTCCTTGGCTCCAGCTGGGCGACCGCCTCTTGCGGGGATGGTTCCCTCAGCATCCCTAGTCATACAGCCAACTGGTGGCTGGGCTTTTTGTCATTGACTGGCTCGTTTGTTAATGTTTTTAAGTCAGTTTAAATGCCTCCGATTCGGTTTCCGTTTGCTTAGGCAAGACCTCAGGCTAATGGCTTCCTCCTGTTTTGCTTTAACGTGGCAAAACCATAATTCATTTTCATCTTACTTTACTGGCATTAATAGAAGTAAATTCACATTTTTGTTGTTATTCAGAAAGTCCATTTAATTGGCAACCTATTTGTGATAGTGTATAAAATAATGTCTGTTAATCATTAGCGTGTTAGATTAGATGAAATACATTAACTCTATTAAGCTTTGTTGTTAAACCATAACAGGAGTTGAGTTTCTTTTTTCTTTTTTTTTCCTCCTAGGCTTTAACCATTTAGAATACACTCAAGCATCTCCTAATGATGTGGATTCTTTCTGAGAAATTTGTCCTTAGTGATTTCATCCTTGTCCAAAAACCACAGAGTGTCCTTTTAAATCCTAGATGGTGTAGCCCACTGCACACATAGGGTATAGCCTATTGTTCCCAGGCTACAACCCTGTATAGCATGTCTCTGTACTGAATGCTGTAGTCAACTGTCACACCATGGTGACTGTGGATTGTGATCCCAAAATATCTGAGTCAGGTCTTAGGCAATTTAGAACGCTTATTTTGCCAAGGTTAAGGACGTGCCCTTGACACAGCCTCAGGAGGTCCTGACAACAGGTGCCCAAGGTCGTCAGGGTAGAGCTTGCATTTATACATTTCAGAGAGACAGGAGGCACCAATCAATATGTGTAAAATGTACAGTCGTTCGGTTCAGTAAGGCAGAACAACTGGAAGTAGGAAGTGGGGGTGTTTCTACGTCAGAAGTAGATAAAACAAAAGGTTGCATCTTTTCAAATCCTTGATCAGCCTTCCACTAAATATACAATTTACTCAGGTTCAGTGAATCTGCATTTTTACATATACAGTAGGGCAGAGGAATGGCCTGATCTTGGCCCGCCACAACCTCCGCCTCCCGAGCTCAAGCGATTGTCTTGCCTCAGCCTCCCGAGTAGCTGGGATTGCAGCCGTGCACCACCACACCTGGGTAATTTTTTATTTTCAGTAGAGATGGGCATCCACCATGCCCAGCCTACTATCGGTATATTTGCTTTGTTGGGTATCTGTTCAGATATTTAGCCAGTTTTAACATCACGTGTGTATTTTGTAAATATCTTCTCATGTCTGTCTTGCTTTTTGTTCTCTGAATACAGTTTTTCACAGTAGAATACTTAGTTTTATAAAGTCTGTGTTATCAATATTTTCATGAATTGGCATTTGATGTTGTGTGTTAAAACTCAACACCAAACCCAACATCACGTAGGTTTTCTTTTAGATTTTTTATAGTTTTGTATTTCAAATTACAGTCTCTGGACTATTTTGAGTAGGTTTTTGTTTTTCTTATTTTGTGTATATATTCATTTAATTCTACATGGCTTCCAAAGTCTTCCATCACCATTTTTGGGAAGGACATGGCTACAGCGGGTTTCATTTTGGTTTGAATTTCCAAAATTATTACATTGATTAAATGGAATATTGAATTTTTTTTTATTTTTCATTTTTTTTCTTTAAAGATGGGGTTTCACCATGTTGGTCAGGCTGGTCTTGAATGCCCAACCTCAGGTAATCTGCCCCCCTTGGCCTCCAAAGTGTTTGGATTACAGGCGTGAGCCACCACACCTGGCCTGAATATTGAATTTTATAGGTATTTCAGGACAGCCAGGCAGGCGTGCATGTCCACAGAAAAACTGAGAGAGTGTCTGTGCTGAGCTTTGGCACCACCAGAGGGCGCCTGAACCCACTCCTGACCAACTTCCCTCTCAGGTGCCAGAAGCCGTGAGGAGCTTCGACTTCCTCAGGGCAGCACGAGGGTTGTGTCAACTAAGCGTTGTTCATCGGTAAGTAAAAAGCTTCCTTTCATTGGTGAGTAAAAAGCTTTCTTCTTCTCTGCGCTCAGTAAAAACCCTGAGTGCAGAGAATCTTTAGAGTACTCAGCAAAGGAAGAAATTCATCTAGTAAAATGAAATCCCCAAATCCCACTATTACAACTACACCCTGATATCTGTCAATTCCCAGACATAGTGGTTGCTAAGATATATTCTCACAGTCGCCTCTGATATAATAATCACACCATGCCCTAACATTACTATGAACGCCAATGTAATATGTACCCCATGCCCTAATACTAATATCCACACCGTGCCGTAACACCAATGCGTCCACACAGTAGCCTCTAATACTAATAAATATGTAATATCTACTAAGTGGAGTCTGTTGACATTGAGGCTTTTATAAGTGTTCACAGCTTTGGATGAAGCATTGCTTCTATAGTGGAATTTGATGATGTCTCTACTTTTCTGGCATAGTATTGGTATGGTTGTTTTAAAAACTAATTTACTTTTTAATCATGTCATACTTCTAGGAAACTTCCAGTAGCAGTGCAAAATATAACCTGTTTCTTTTCTTAGATTTCCCAGCAGTTATTGCTGTACCAGATTTGCAGTGCCCCACAAAATACTCTGGTATATTTTACCCAAAGCATGGACACTCTCCTGGGTTACCACCACATAACCCCTCGATCAGGAAGTCAGCATGGTTCCTCTGTGATAATTCAGTTCACAAACTCATTTCACTTTTACCTCCTGCCCCATCTGGGAGTATAATGTGTTTTTTCATTCTGATCCAGTTTTCCTGGCACTGTTCCCAAGACTTTCCTGCGTATTTATGATATTGACCATTTAAAGAGCATACAAGTTTTTGTTTCAACGCATGTTTTCAGGTCTTTGGGGTATATACCTAGGAATGGAATCACTGAGTCATATGGTGAATCTATTTGAAAGTGTTTGAAGAAACACCAGATTATTTTACACTTATGCCGCGCCATTTCATACTGTCACAAGCAGGTTTAATAGTTCAAGTTTCTGCACATCTGTGTCCACACTTGTTTGTTTTTAGTATATCTATTCTAGTGTGAATTGAGGGGTATCTCTTTATGGTTTTAATTATGACTAATGATGTTAAGCATCTTTCAAGTGCTTGTTGGTGAAGTGTGTATTGAAGTTCTTCGTTAGTTTTTAGATTGAATTGTCTTTGTTGTTGAGTTGTAAAAGTTATTTATACATTCTGGATAGCAGACACTTATGAAGTATCTACTGTACAGATTTTTTCTTCCATTGTGCGGGTTACTGGAACATAATAAGAGTTTATGTGTGGTCTCTGCCCCAGTGTCCTGAGGCAGAGCGCTAAGCCTTTGGAATGTATGAAGTGACGTGTCTTTGTATGCTAACCTTGTCATTAGAGAATTTGAAATTTCAGTCTCCTCCCCATCTCTAGGAAAGGTATTGGTGCTGATGGTTGAGTTCAATACCTAAAGGCACTGTTGTAACCAATCTGCCTGTGTAACAAAGGACAGGGTTAGGAGAGTATCTGTGCTGCTGAACGTGGGGAGATGCTGGAGGGTCATATCTGGAGAGGACATGGGAGGCTGCACCCCTTCCACACACCTCACTGTGCATGTCTTCATCTGGCTGTTCATTTGTAGCTTTAAAATATCCGTGATAGTAAGTCAGCAGTAGTAAGTACACTGTTTTCATGGGTTCTGTAATGTACTGTAGCAAATTGCTGAACCAAATAAGGGTGTTGTGGGAGCCTCCAATTTGTAGCCAACTTGACAGAAGTTAACCTGAGAACGTACTGTTTGCAATTGGCATCTGAAGTGGTTATAGTCTTCTAACTGAGTAACCTTACTTTCTTAAAGAAGAAATGTATTACTTTTACATTTTTCCTTTTCCTGCACTGCCTGCTTCACTTGTTAGGAATGCAACTGCAGGCTTTACCTTCTCTTCACCAGACACTTCCTACGTTGCAAGCTTTTTAAACTGTGTGTTTACTTATAAGTTCCAGGGACCAAAACTGGAAACAAACTAGGCACCTCCGGAACTCTCCCCTACCAGGAGATTGCCAGGATACAACAGTCCATTTACAGCCTAGCTCCGCCCATGGTGTACTAGCAAGACCACCTACTGGATACAACATCAGAGCAAGTTCCATAGACCCTGCACCTCCTCACCCTATCCCCTTCATGCCATTCTACCAAGTCCCCGTTTCAAAGCTCCTGCTTTCTGCCCTGAAAGTGGATGCTGTTCCCTTAAGTCAGGAGCTGATACATTCCCTTCAGCTAAGCTCTGGCATAAAGTCACTTTTTTTTAACATCCTCATGTTTACTGTCCTCTCGTGTGTTGCAAGCAACAAGCTGCATGACCTGTTTTCCTAGGACTGAGCCCTTAGCCTGTGGGGTCTGATGCTTTTTCCTGGTAGTGTGAGAATTGGATTGCACTGAAGGACACCCACCTGGTACCCAGGATTTGGTCTGTGTGGGGAAAAAACCCATGCATCTGGTAACAGAAGTGCTCTGTGTTGAGTGTTGAGAGTGTACTAGAAGAAGAGAGTTGCTTTTCCTTTTCTAACAATTTTGTCTTTCAACTTTTTTCATCACGTCTTCTGAGGCATAAAAGTTTTGAATTTTGAGGAAATCATCTTACCTATTTTTCCTTTTGTGATTTGTGCTTTTGGTTGTCAGATCTGAGAAAACATTGCTACATCCAAGGTCATGAAGGTTTAACTGTGTGTTTTCTTCTAGAGTTTTTAGTTTTCCCATCTTTAGGTCTTTGATCCGTTTTAAGTTAATTTGTTAATGTGATATGAGGTAAGGATACAATTTCATGTCCCTTTAGTGGATAGCAAGTTGCCTTACATCACTTGTTGAGGACAGCAGTCTTTCCCCAGTTTAATGGTTGTGGATCTTGTGTAAAATCATTTGAGCATAGAGGCACTGTTTTCCGTCTAGACTTCCAATCCAATTCAATTGATCTTTCTGTTTATTCCTGTGCCAGTTTGACGCTGTTTTGATTACTGTTGCTTTGTAATAAGATTTGAAATTGGGATGTGCAAACCTCCAAATTTGGAGTTACTTTTCTGGATTGCTTTGGCTATTCAGGATGAGTTAAAATTTTATATGAACGTTGGGATTAGCTTTCCCATTTCTTTCCCAAGGCCTCTGGGATTTCTGTAGGAATAACATTGAATCTTTAGTTTGCTTTGTGTAGTTCAGCAAACCTGACAAATACCATCTTCAAATCCATGAACATAACATGTTTTTACATTTATTTGGGCTTTGTTTAGTTTCCTTAAGCAATGTTTTATAATTTTTCCCATATAAGGCTTGCCCTTTGATTACATTTATTCCTTATTATTGTTATTGGTCTTAGTTAAAGTGAAATTTTTATAATTTCCCGTTCAGATTATTCATTGCTAGTGTATACATATAAAATGGATTTTTCTGCCAGGTGAGGTGGCTCACACCTGTAATCCCAGCACTTTGGGAAGCCAAGGCAGGCAGATCACCTGAGGTCAGGTGTATGAGAGCAGCCTGGTCAACATGACAAAACCCGTCTCTACTAAAAATACAAAAATTATCTGAGTGTGGTGGCTTTTGCCTGTAATCCCAGCTACTCAGGAGCCTGAAGCGGGAGAATTGCTTGAAACTGGGAGATGGAGGTTGCAGTGAGCCAAGACCATGCCATTATACTCCAGCCTGGGTGACAAGAGTAAAACTCCATCTCAAATAATAATAAATAATAATAATAATAATAATAATAAATACCACAGCCACAACCCTTTCTTCTGGACTCAGGAACCCCCCCCCCAAAAAAAGAAAAAAAATAATAAATAAAATAAAATGGATTTTTGTGTTGGTATTGTGCTTGTAACTTTACCCAATTTGTTTACTATCTCTAATAATTTTTTAAACATTCCTTAGGAATTTCTATGTATGAGATCAAGTGACAATTGATCCTTGAATAGTTGTTATTTTATTTTCTTGCATAATTGCCCTATCTGTATCTTCCAGTATACTGTTGAATACAAGAATGAAAGTAGATATCTGTGCCTTGTTATTCTATTAGGAATAAACCTTTCAGTGATGACAATTATGTTTATTCTTGGTTTTACAAAATTGCTTTTTATCATGTTTAAGAAATTTCCTTCTATTTCTAGGTTTGTGAGTGTTTTTTATTGTGACGGTGTTGAACTTGGTTGGAAACCCTTTCTGCATCAGTTGAGAGAATTATGGGGTGTTTTCCATTCATTCTAATAATACGGTGTGCTACATGGATGGCATTAGTGTGTGGAACCAGCGTGTATTTTCTGGGATAAAGAAATCATGTTCGTGGTGTTTGATCCTTTCAAAATGCTTTTGGTTTAAATTTATTATTATTTTTTTGAAGATTACTAAGTCTGCATTTTCGAGGTTATAGATCTGTAGATTTTGGTCCTTGAAATGGTGTGACACTGTGTAGGATGGATCAGGGTGGAATTGGGTATAGATTGCGGTTGGTATTTATGGAGTTAAGTTTGTAAGGGTATTACACAGTCAGGACATAGGGCTTTACCAGTTAAAGATGATGGTATAAGGGCTCCAAGATAGGAGGTTCAGGTTGGTTGAGAGCTCCATAGTAGAGATTAGAGGGAGAGATTAGGCTGACTAATAGGGTTAGGTTGACAGGTCAGAATTACAGTGAAGGGTTAGGGTGAAAGTTTTAATGAGATTTAGGATTGGGTTATATACAGGTTAGAGTGGGTTTAGCTTAAGGTAAGGACTAGAGTGGGTAAAAGTGGCATTAGGGATCATGATTGAGGGTTAAGCTTAGGTTAGATTTAGAGTTAAGGGTAACTGGAATAAGGTTAGGGTTAGGGAGTAGGATTAAGCGTTAGCATTAAGGTTTACAGTTTAGGGTAGGAATTAGGGTTAGGGTTTAGGGCAGTGGTTAGGGTAAGGCTTAGGGTTTAGGGTTAGCGTTAGGGAAGTTAGGGTTAGGTTTAGAAAGAGGGTTGGGGTTAAAGTTAGCGGTTAAAGTTAGAATTAGGATTGGGGGCAGAGTTGGTAGGTTTAGAGTTAGGTGTTAGGGTTGGGCTTAGGGTTTAGGGTTAGGTTTAGTGTGAGGGTTAGGGTTAGGGTTTAGGGTTAGGATTAGGGCTAGAGTTAGGGTTAGAGTTAGGCCTATGGCAAGGTTTAGCAATAGGGTTAGGGCTAGGGCTATGTTTAAGGTTAGGCTTTAGGGATTAGGGTCAGAGGGTCAGGGTTAGGGTCAGTGTTATGGTTTAGGGAAGAGTTAGGCTTAGGGTTAGTGGTTAAAGTTAGGGGTTATGGGTTAGGGTTAGAGTTAGGGTTAGGGTTAGGTATATGAGACCTGGAGTCAAAGGAGATTATTTTGGAACTTTATAATTTGACTGCCCTATTGGGTTTTTGTCTTGAATGAGACCTGTAATCTATTTATTTCTTCACATTTGGAACACCTGTATTTTCCCAATGCCTGTATCCCCATTGTATCTAGGAAGTAACTAACTCACTTTTGATTTTACAGCTTCATGGGTGGAAGGAACTTGCCTTCCCACAGATGAGACTATGGACCATGGACTTTTGAGTTAATGTTGAAATAAGACTTATGGGACTGTTGGGTAGGCATGTTTGGTTTTGAAATGTGAGGACATAAGATTTGAGGGGTCAAAGTTAAAGAATCATAGGAATGTAACTAAACATAGAAAAATTTTGCAAACCCATCATTTTTATGATGAAAGAAATACATTTTATCGTCTTTTATGTATAATGTTTTAATGTTTTTTTAACCCAATGAAATGTGAGTTTTGTGATTTTGATCTTACTATAGCAATGGTTTTAAAAACAAAGAAAAAAATGAATAATTCAGGATTGCAGAGATGGTAAACTATTAAAAGTAGTTTGGGTATTAAGTTATTATGAAATAATTGTGTATTAAATAATTCTAAATCCAGCAGTTGTGATTGAACAGATCTGTAGGCATATGTAAGTGCTGAGGTGAAGTGACAGCCCTAGCAGTTATGTTGAACATTTATGTCTGGAGGTAATTGATGGAGGCGCTGGCTGTGCACCTTCACCTCTGCATCACCTTTGCTTTGTGCTGTAGCTGAGTATCAAAAACAAAACAAAATCACCACTTATTTCTCAAAGAGAGAGAAAGAATATTTCCTGCAATTTAAGCATTCCTAAGTTGCCACCTGGTGGTCCCTGCCCTCTTGGAGGAGGACAAGGAAGAACAGACCCTCAGGTGGGCGGGCGATGCACTTGACCCTGAGGACATCAGGTACCCAGCCCCCCTATTCACCACCGGTGCCTGAGTCACCCCTGCAGCCTAGACGTGGCATGGGAGCAGTAAGTGGCAGGACACCCTAGACCAGGCCCACACCCCTAGCAGCAGGAATCCTGAGGCTGGGCACCCAGGCAGCAAAGTCAGGCAGTGAGTCCCACCAGCAGCCACACAGGCTTATCGATGTGGATACAGAGGGCCCAGAGCAGGGGCCCAGGATCTGGAGAGGTGTCCAAGAGGAGTGGACCCTCAGGCCAGATGGCTTGTGCACTTGGTGACCCTGATGCCACCCAAGGGAAGCCCCGCCATCCTGCGCCAGTAGCAGAGCTTCACCTGCAAACTGTGCATCCAGCATGGGCAGCAGTGGGGACCGGTGGGGGAAGGAGCAACCCCTGACTTTCCATGCATCTCCTGCTCCCTGACACCTGCCACGCAGACCCTGGGGCCAGAGACTCAGTGCTGAAGCCAGGCCATCCACGAAGCCGCTCCAGTGCTGCAGGAGTGCCCATGCCAGACCCGAGCTTCGTTTGAGCAGGAGTGGGGTGGCCGCAGGGTCAGACAGGCTTCCTCCTCCTCTATCATATGAGATATATGTAAGGGTTGATAATGTTCCAACAGGAACTCATGTTTGTAATATAAAATGTGTGCCTGCTATCCTGTGCCTGTGGTCCTTGGACAGGCCGGTCGAGCCAAGGAGAACCCGGAGCCCAGCTATGCCTGCCCTTAGCCGCAGCCCCACCTGCCTGTGCGTGACTGGGAGTGGCTTCCGGGAGCGAGGAGGTCACTGTGGCGCAGGCGCACGCCTAACCGCTTTGCGGGGCTCGCTCAGTAGGTTGCAGGCTGAGAGTTGCTGCTGAAGGCTGTGGTGGACCCGGCTGGATCGCGGATTCTGGGCTGGAAAGCAGATTTGAGATCGCAGATTGGGGGTTGGCGCTGGGTCAAGGTGGGAGGAGCCACAGCTCAGGAGCTGGTTGTTGGGAATCTGAGAATAAGTCACCACCTTGAAGAAGTTTCTCCGCTTCTGGAGCCAGGGGCCGAGGCAGAGCGGAACCTCAGGTCCTGGGCTCCATAGAGCCCAACTACACTGCTTCCGGGCACCGAGTCCCGGACGCGGACCTGCAGAAGATCCAGAGGGCGGCTGTCAGGGGCTGCCTGGCATGCAGGAGCAGAGGCCTGGACTCCCAGGACAAGCCGCACAGGTAGTGGGGCTCAGCCCAGGGTGGGAGGGTTCCCTAGGCCCGGCTTTCCCCCTGGGACGGAGCAATGGAGGGCGCTGGGCACGTTTGGAACAGCGGAGCCAAATGAGCCTCAGCTGCTTTATCCCTCCTAACAACCCAGCTGGAGCACTTGGTAGAGAATGTGAGTGGTTTAACAAAGTTAGGCATATACAGTGTTGTTATTTTTAACGTTCACGTTTAAAACATGGTGTTTTATACATTAAAGGAGGTCCTACTGAAATAACTGATTCCCTTACCAAAAATACCAAGAGTCATTTTCAGTAGGCGATAATTTCTCAGATAAAACTGCCCGTTTTACATACATTGGTTCTTTACTGAAGGATCTTAGAGGGAAACTTGAAAGTGGGAGGTGGGTTTTGTGTTCTGCAATGAGAAGACACATTTTTCTCAAAATGTGAGTTCTGTGTTTATCAATTTTACATCAACCGAATGAAAATATCAACGTTTTAACATTTTTGCACAACACCTGCTATCTTTTACTATTGTGATGACATTTTAAATAATTTTATAATGGACTGAAAAAAAACTGGCTTCTCTAGATGTTAAAATGTGCTATTAATTTCTATAATTGTTTACTAACAACTGAAAATACAGATAAATGCATGGAACAGGATAGGAAATCCAGAAACACTGAAACGATATAAGATATATATAAGGATTGATAACATTAACAGATATGAATAGGAAAGGATGAATTATTAATGAAAAAATGCCTGCTCTTTGAAGAAAACTAATGAAATTTTATATCACAAACATGAGTGCCTGATGGAACACAGATTGAAACTTTTACATATGCAGGTGAGAAAAGTATCAGAAGAAAATATAAATGTTTATTTTACAGGTATATTTTATGTTGACAAAGGCCTTTCTAAGAATGAGCTCAGAAGCAGGCATTCTGAAGGTTGACTTAGCAAACTAAAAATTAAAACTGCCTATGTATCAGAAAAAAAATGAGAAATGAAAGAAAACTTACTTGAAAAGGATTTACTATGTTATACATACATTCAGATGAGAAATGTGTGTTCATTTTACAGGGAATTCATTATATATCATGTGACTTGTATTGTGCTGGTATGTATAGTATATATTTTACATGTATAATGTTATATGTATATCAGTTATATATACAAATTAGATGAAAAGTTACATATATACACATTAGATGAAAAGTGCATCTTCATTTTATAGGAAATTCTTTCAAATTAAATAAAAACTCTAATAAAGTGGTCAAAGAACTTTTTTGCAGATTTGCAAGTTACTTATGTACATAGGAAAGAATCCTTTGCGTTTCTGGTATAAGAATTTAAATTGAAAGAGGAATGAAACTGTTTTCTGTCCACAATGTGTGTGAGGATGTTTTGTAATGCTGCTTAAAGTTTGAGTTGCTGGTAAGTTTTTAAATAGACAATTTGGTAGTAAGTACTACATTTTAAAAATGTGTATACTCTTTACCCATCAATCCCATTATACTAAAATACCCTTAGGAAGTAGAGATACATGCACTTTGTTTTTTGCAGCACGTATTTTAAAAAGAATAGATAGAATGAATTCTACAAATAAATTTCTGTTGCAGCCAAGGGTGGAATAATATGTGACCACTGAATGTGACAATAGACATAGAAGTATGTTGATGTGCGAAGATGTATTTTGTTATAGCCAGCAAGGAAAAAAGAATCAGTTTGATTATTCATACACACAAACATACTATGGTCTTGTGTCAAGAAAAAATGTGTGCAAAACATAACATTTCCAATTTCTGGGCATTTGCATTTTAAGTAAAGTTTTTCTTTTTTCTTTTTTGAATATATTACGTCCTTTTGTTTTATTTTTTTAAAGAAAAAAGAGAAAAAAAGAGAATGAAAGAAAGGGAAAAAAGAAAAAGAGGGAGAGAGAACGGGAATCTTGCTCTATTGCCTAGGCTAAAATGCAGTCTAAAAATGGATATTGAAAAGCTCTGTTATACTAGTAATCATGTTACACAATGGAAACAGAAAGGAATAAGGGAGAAAAAAACGGCCAACCAATATTTCATTTAAACCTATGAAATACTATGCAATTGCTGAGGAGTGATTTACTTCCAACCATGTGGTCACTTTTAGAATAGATGTGATGTGTTACTGAAGAAAATGTATGTTTTGTGGATTTGAAGTAGAGAGTTCTGTAGATGTTTATTAAGTTTACTTGTTCGAGGTCTAAGTTCAAGTCCCGGGTATCCTTGTTATCCTTCTGTCTCGTTGATCTGTCCAATATTGACAATGTCGTGTTAAAGTCTCCCACTATTATTATGTGGGAGTCTAAGTCTCTTTGTAAGTCACCAAGAAGTTGTCCTGTGTATCTTGGGTGCTCCTGTATTGGGTACACATGGACTTGGGATCATTAGCTCTTCCTGTTACATTGATCCCTCTACCGTTATACAGTGTCCTTCTTATCTCTTTTGGTTTTGTTACTTTAAAGTCTATTTTATCATAGATGAGAATTGCAACTCCTGCTTTATTTATTTTTTTTGCTCTCCATTTGGTTGGCAAATCTTCTTCCATCCCTATGTTTTGAGTCTCTGTATATCCTTGCATGTGTGATGGGTCTGGATGCAGCTTACTGATGGGTTTTTTGGAATGGCTGATACTGGTTGTTCCTTTCTGTATATAGTGCTTCTTTCAGAAGCTCTTGTGAAGCAGGCCTGGTGGTAGTGAAATCTCTAAGTACTTGCTTGTTCGTAAAAATTTTTATTTTTCCTTCACTTATGAAACTTAGTTTGGCTGGATATGAAATTCTAGGTTGAAAGTTCTTTAAGAATGTTGAATATTGGCCCCCACTCTCTTCTGGCTTGTAGGGTTTCTGCTGAGAGATCTGCTGTGAGTCTGATAGGCTTCCCTTTGTGGGTAACCTGACCTTTCTCTCTGGCTGCCCGTAGTATTTTCTCCTTCATTTCAACCCTAGTGAATCTAATGATTATGTGCCTTGGAGTTGCTCTTTTTGAGGAATATCTTTTTGGTGTTCTCTGTATTACCTGGAGTTGAGTATAGTCCTGCCTTGCTAGGTTGGGAAAGTTTTCCTGGATAATATCCTGAAGAATATTTTCCAGCTTGGATTCATTCTCTTCATCACATTCAGGTACACCTATCAAACGTAGATTGGGTCTTTTCACATAGTCCCATGTTTCTTGGAGACTTTTACTCATTCCTTTTTACCCTTTTTTCTCTAATCTTGTCTTCTTGTTTTATTTCATTAAGTTGGTCTTCGACGTCTGAAATCCTTTCTTCTGCTTGATCAATTGGACTGTTAAAACTTGTGCGTACTTTGTGAAGTTCTTGTATTGTGTTTTTCAGCTCCGTTAGTTCACTTATATTCCTCTTTAAATTGTCTATTCTCGTTAGCATTTCATCAAACCTTTTTCAAAGTTCTTAGTTTCTTTGCATTGGATTAGAACGTGTTCTTTTAGTTCACAGAAGTTTCTTATTATCCACCTTCTGAAGCCTGATTCTATCAATTCCTCATATTCATTCTCAATCAGGCCTTGTTCCCCTTGGTGATGAGGAACTGCAATCCTCTGTAGGAGGAGAGGCATTCTGATTTCAGGTGTTTTCAGGCTTTTTGCGCTGGTTTCTTCCCATCTTTGTGGATTTATCCACCTGTCGTCTGTGTAATTGCTGACTTTCAGATTAGGTCTCTGAGTGGACGTCCAGCTTGTTGGTGGTAAAGTTTTTTTCTGTTTCTTAGTTTTCCTTCGGTGGACGCCCCTCCCCCCCAGAGCTGGACCTTCCCAGGTTCAGCTGTACTTGGTGTGAAACTCTCAATCCTCAGCAGTTCCGATTGCTGGTTTTTTTTGGTGAGGGGGGTGGCACCAGCCTTCCCCTGCGGCGACCCACTACGCTGGCTGAAACAGCGGCGTTAAGATTCGTGGCGCTTTTCTGCCCGGGAATCTCTTGGTCTGGTTCCCCACTTCAGTCCGCTTTTCAATCAGCTGAATGGGAGACTCTGCCTTCCCAGAGCTCCAGACGCCAACCAAAAGGGCACTCAGTCCTGCATACTCTGGACTGAGAACCGCCGCACCAGGGCACCTGCAAAACGGCCACACCGGCCAAAAGAGTCGCGCTGGTGACCCATGGGGCTCCTCTGCCGGGAATCTCTCGGTCTGTGGGCAATGAAAATTCATCTGAAAATGTGGCGTCCACTCATTCTCTGTGCTTTCAGTGGGAGCCACAATCCTGAGCTGCTGCTAATCGGCAATCTTGGATCTCTCTGAGGTAAAGTTTTTCTTATCTGTGATTTCTGCAGTGAGCATGTACAACACTTCTAGTACAAGTTTATTATTAATGGAATAATTCTTGGGAAGAGGAATATGAATGTTGCCCAGATAAAAATAGTCTCCCACTTTCTATTTTTTATCATAATCATTATTATTATTGTGTGTTATTATCTTTGAACATTTAGCCTCTTCAGAAATAAAAAGGGAATGTTTTTATCTGTGTCCAGATTTTATGTATATTTATGTACATATATTTTTCTTACGTGTAGATTTATCTCATATACGCAAACAATGATAGATTAATCATTTCATTTTACTTGTATTCTTTGAAAATAAAAACAAATATAAATGATTACTATTGCAAAAATACTGCTTTATAGGAGTTTATTTTAAAATATTGAACTCCTCATCTGTATTTATCCATTCTTTCATTCCATTTATTCATCAAACATAACCTGAGTACTATTAGGTAGCAGACATATTCGACTATCTCTCAGGACCCTTCCATCCTTAAAGACTTGGTGTTGACCTGCCCTGTCTGCACAAGCTGAGAGATTTGAAATGGGGATATTAGGACTTAATCTCATTTAAACTTTATCTCCTATCTTTAAAACAAAAGAATTTCTGAAGTTAGAAAATGGTAGAAGTTAACCTTTAACTGCCTCAAAAGTTTATCAGTCGTAAACACTAATATTAATCATTGGAAAGTCTGATTTGCATATATTCTCTAAATATAAGTATGGAATTAATTGATCCATATCTATTCATTTGAATCATGAGTTTCCTTTGGCTTCAAGTTGTTTGAAAAAATCCAATAATTAATTTGTTTAAAAAATGTGTTACATGGCTGGGCGTGGTGGCTCACAACTGTAATCCTAGCACTTTGGGAGGCCGAGGTGGGTGGATCACCTGAGGTCAGGAGTTCAAGACCAGCCTGGCCATCATGGTGAAACTGCATGTTTAAAAAAAAAAAAAAAAAAAAAAAGTTACTGTTATTTCAGTGTTCTTTCCCCATAGTACCTTTAAGAACTGAAATGTATTTAAGTGCCAGTTATATCCCTAGAACTGCCCTAGACCTGCTGAATATACCATATGCTACTTAATGTAAGGACTCATGGATTGTGTGATGCCCCATTATTCTATATTTCAATAAAGTAATTTTTTAAATGCTACCAATTATACTTGTAATAAATCATGAATTATAAGTGGCATTCAAATATCAGAGGTGTTAAAATGTGACCTGCTCTTTAAGTCATCCTACAGAGTAGGTATAATTGTATTTTTTACTTAATTAAAATTTTTTTGTTATGTAGCAGTAATAGAAATAATCCCAGAATTCTGGGAGGCTGAGGTGGGAGGATCACTTGATGCCAGGAGTTTTAGATCAGCCTGAACAACAAAATGAGATTCTTGTTCTACATAAAATTTTAAATTAGTAGCTGGGTATGCTGGTGCACATCTGTAGTCCCAGTTACTCAGGAGGCTGGGTGTGGAGGATCACTTGAGCCCAGGAGTTACATGCTGCAGTGAGGTATGATTACACCAGCCTGGGCAAAAGAGTGAGACTGCCTCAAGAACAAAAATCTTAACAATTTTGAGTTGTTGCTGTAGGAACTATTTTAAATACTTTACATAGCTTCTCATTTAAGCATCATGATGTCCTATGAGATAGCTATTATTGTTGCTTTTATTAATGAGGAAGTTGAGGCACAGGAAGGCTTAGTAATAGCTGATAAATGACAGAGTTTAAAGTAGGACTGAAACCCTAGTTGAACTGAATCCAAAGACTGAGCTCTTTTTATTCAAATAGGCTGCTCTTTTCATTAAGGTAGTGAGCAATAAGAGCTAATAAGTATTGTACTTTCTTCAAGAAAAAGAAGGAAGAGGAAAAACATGCTATTCAATGTTGACAATTCCGTGAATGACTGTATATTTTGAGATATTGCACTACAGTTTCCTAAAAGGTCCTCTTACTCTTGTACTACTGCTGTACATTTGGCCTGTGCCAGTGGCTCTGTGGAAATGGTCACTCTCCTGGTGAACAGAAAATGCCAGGTTGACATTTGTGACAAACAAAACAGAACACCTTTAATACAGGTATATAGTAGCCAACTCTTTCAGGATGACATGGGTTTGATTTATATATATATATGTAATTAAAATAAATTTATCTTATTTAAATATAACTAGTTGGTGAAACCTGTGGAATGTGTATTCTGAATTCTTACAATTTAAAATCTATTTCTTGATCTAATATGGACAGACTATATATTGCCAGGAAGAGACTTGTGCCATCATTCTGCTGAAACATGGCAACAACCCACATCTTTTTTTTTTTTTTTTTTTTTTTTTTGAGACGGAGTTTCGCTCTTGTTACCCAGGCTGGAGTGCAATGGCGCGATCTCGGCTCACCGCAACCTCCGCCTCCTGGGTTCAAGTGATTCTCCTGCCTCAGCCTCCCGAGTAGCTGGGACTACAGGCATGTGCCACCATGCCCAGCTAATTTTTGCATTTTTAGTAGAGACGGGGTTTCACCGTGTTGACCAGGATGGTCTCGATCTCTTGACCTCGTGATCCACCCGCCTCGGCCTCCCAAAGTGCTGGGATTACAGGCGTGAGCCACCGCGCCCGGCCAACAACCCACATCTTAAAGATATCTATGGCATCACTGCTCTCCATTATGCTGGGTATAATGAGTGTATGTTACTGGCAGAAAAACTGCCTTGTCGTGATGCAAATATTGAAGCAATGGACAAGGTGTACATCAATCAACATTCTTTTCAAAATATTTGTTTTAACCTTAACATAGGTAAGGGTCAGCTTTTTATATTTGGAAGCTCAAGCATTCACTGAATGCAAGCAAATTAAGTTATTTTGAGATAACTTAATTGTCTCAAATCATATTTTAAATGATAATAATTTGAAGGAGGCATTAAAGGGCACAACTTTTTAAAATACACTTTGGAGAATTTTTGTGAATTTCTTAAAGGTAAAACCTTTTCAATTTTTTTGTAATGCAGGGTTTTTTTTTTTCCTAATTAATGTAAAACGACATAGGAAAGAAAATAAGCCCTGAAAATAGGCTTTATCTTAAAACTCAAAACTAAAGCAACTTAGAATAAATGGACATCATGCTGCTGCTGACAATGTTCTGAAAACTTGATGTATCATCTCTCAGTGGTGAGGCTTAAGAGGGAAAAATGGGAAGGGAAAAGGAGAGCCATCAGGAATATGCAGGTCCCTTGGAAATTAGGTAATAAGGGAAAATGCCAAGAAGAGTTTTTTTTAGTTTGTTGTTCTTCAGTTTATGTGTTGAGACAAAGTGCTCTTTAGCTTTGGGGCTAATCAGTTTTGGTTTGAAAAAGAAAGTGAGTTGAAACTTGCCTAGGGATTAATTTTAGAAGGACTCTGAGGAAACCATATTGGCAGTGAATATGTGGTGACAAAATGAGAATCACTTCAACAGAAGGTGAAACAAATTATTAACTGATTTATTAGCCATCCAGGCAGAAACAGCCACTTAGATGTAAGAGTCTAAACTTTCCTCTCAAATCTAGAATGTCTTGATGGAAAGGTGGGAGATAGGAAGCTTATTAGTAGCAAAATAAAGTTGGATTTTGAGTTTATTTGTCCCTGTTCTATTCATACCCATGAAAATGAAATGTAGATTTAATAAATGACTCTATCTTTTGCTCTTTTCTTTTTTTGGCCACATGTACAACTGATAAAGGGAATTAGCCATGTGGGTGAGGGATGAGACTGAAGTGATTGCCTGCATCATTAATTCTCAGAATTGTGCATTATAGTGACCTGAGCAAATTTTGTCAAAAATCTAAAACTTTAGGCTTTCCCCTGAAGCTTTTGATGTTATAGATCTAATAAGGCCTGAATGTGTATGTTTAAAAATGTTTTCTTGAGGCTGGGCACAGTGGCATGTTCCTTTAGTCCCAGCTTGAGCCTAAGAGTTTGAGTCCAGCTTGAGCAACATAGTGAGACTCTTATCTCTAACCACAATAATAGCAAAAACAAACAAACAAACAAAAAACAAAAAACCTGGAGGTTTGGATATACTCTTGTTTAAGAACCCCAGAATTGATAAGTGCAATATATACATTTTTGTATCTTAAAAAATGTAAAAAATCTTTTTAAAAGAGTTGGCATTTGCTAGGTGCTACTTTCTTCAAAGTTCTCCTTTTCAATAAGATTAGCCTGACTTACCTGTCTTTCTCTGTCTGTGACTGGGAAGTGAAAGGGAATATTATTGGCAGTGTCTCTCAGCTTACAGAATAACACCTTTTTCCCCCACAATTAATCATCCACTGCTATTCAGAGTCTTTAAAAATTTGCTTGTAGGTAATCTCTTTAATGATTTCATGTCCCTTTGTTACCATACCAGTGATTATGTGTCAACAAATGTTCATTACAAGTTGGATTTTCTCAATTAGAATGATAGCCAATTCTAAATTTTTTTAGTTAAAGTTGTATTATGAATTATCTCAGTATGTCTGTTAAGTTTATACATCTTTAGCATAACCAGGATGTCAGCTTTACACACTGAAATCCATGAAGTTGATATAAATTTGATATAAATCAAAATTATTTTGATTAAAAGAATTTCCATAGAAATTATTTTAATAATTTAGTTTTGGCAGTCATATAAACTATCTACTTGGCTAACAATCTGGGAAAATTATGTACATATAGATTGTATATGAATACATGTTGGAAAAATTCTTGAAGTAGGTAATATGAGTCTTAATAGCAATTTTTACCATATGTGAGGGCCTCATTTTTTTGGCAAAACATATACTAGACAAAGAAAATATTTTACATGCAAATACTTGGATTATACACAGCCATTTAGTTACACATTCATGGCAAATATAAAAACAAAAGGGCTATATTCTAAATGTGCACAGATTTGTTTGCCTCTATAAATTGAGTCAACATGTAAAATTTAGAAGACTTATGCAGAAATCTATACTTCAGACTTGTCTGAAAAAAAAAAAATATGGTGTCCCCTTTGTTTCTATCACTGTTGACCTGCTGTGCAGAGGATACTTCTTTATAAAAGGCATATATTCTCCAGTTTGCTACTGTGCCCACATCAGTACTTTGCTTACTCAGATAACCTTCTTTTGTCCTTGTAAGTATTTGAGTTTGCAACTCTTATGTTGTAATATATTTTGATAAAGATTTCAAGGCTTTTAAGTCAATGTGTATTTGTTTATAATATATAGTCTATATAAATCCCTCAGTTACACGGTTGAATTTTAGAATTCAGTGTAAAACTCTTTATACCACAAATAATCATCTTCCCATACAAATGCCTAGAAATTTTTTTAGGTTATTCCAGGTTATACTTGGATAGTTTTTAAATATTGCAGACATAATATCTTTCTCCTCAGCAATCTTCCTTAAAAATGCAAGTGACTTACTGACTTCCATTATGCTAGAAATAATCCACATGGATCAGTATGAGAAATTTTTTCTTCTTTCTTTCTTTTTTTTTAATTGCATTTTAGGTTTTGGGGTACATGTGAAGAACATTCAAGATTGTTGCATAGGTACACACATGGCGGAGTGATTTGCTGCCTCCCCATCACCTATATCTGGCATTTCTGCCCGTGCTATCTCTCCCCAACTCCCCACCCCCTGCTGTCCTTCCCCTATTTCCCCCCAACAGACCCCAGTGTGTGATGCTCCCCTCCCTGTGTCCGTGTGTTCTCATTGTTCAACACCCACCTATGAGTGAGAACATGTGGTGTTTGATATTCTGTTCTTATGTCAGTTTGCTGAGAATGATGGTTTCCAGGTTCATCCATGTCCCTACAAAGGACATGAACTCATAGTTTTTGATGGCTGCATAATATTCCATGGTGTACATATGCCACATTTTCCCTGTCCAGTCTATCATCGATGGGCATTTGGGTTGATTCCAGGTCTTTGCTATTCTAAACTGTGCTGCAGTGAACATTCATGTGCATGTGTCCTTATAGTAGAACGATTTATAATCCTTTGGATATATATCTAGTAATGGGATTGCTGGGTCAAATAGAATTTCTATTTCTAGGTCCTTGAGGAATCGCCACACTGTCTTCCACAACAGTTGAACTAATCTACACTCCCACCAACAGTGTAAAAGTGTTACTTCTCCACATCGTCTCCAGCATCTGTTGTCTCCAGATATTTTAATGATCGCCATTCTAACTGGCATGAGATGGTATCTCAATGTAGTTTTGATTTGCATTTCTCTAATGACCAGAGATGATGAGCGTTTTTTCATGTGTTTGTTGTCCTCATGTATGTCTTCTTTTGAGACGTGTCTGTTCATATCCTTCGCCCACTTTTGAATGGGCTTGTTTGTTTTTTTCTTGTAAATCTGTTTTAGTTCTTTGTAAATTCTGGATATCAGCCCTTTGTCAGATGGGTAGACTGCAAAAATTTTTTCCCATTCTGTTGGTTGCCGATTCACTCTAATGACTGTTTCTTTTGCCGTGCAGAAGCTGTGGAATTTGATTAGGTCTCATTTGTCTATTTTGGCTTTTGTTGCCAATGCTTTTGGTGTTTTGGTCATGAAGTCTTTGCCTATGCCTATGTCCTGAATGGTTTTGCCTAGATTTTCTTCTAAGGTTTTTATGGTGTTAGGTAAAAATATGGAATGCTTCACGAATTTGTGTGTCATCCTTGTGCAGGGGCTATACTAATCTTCTCTGTATCGTTCCAGTTTTATTATATGTGCTGCTGAAGTGAGCACCAGTATGAGAACTTTTATTTATAAGCTATTATATTTGTATTTGCTTTATATTTAGACTAAAATAAAAAATAAATAGCCATTTACATGGAAACCAATAAAAATGGATTTAAATAGTAGAGTTGCATTAGGGTCCCAGCATTACCATTACAATTGAGAATAGAATGTCTTACTGAGCTTTGTTTTTTTTTTAATATTTATTTTTAAACCTCTCTCTCTTACACAGAACATACTGAGCGTTATAACAGTTAAGATAAAAATCTGTTCTCTTGTGTTAAAAGAAATCCATGGACTATTTAATAATATGGAAAATATGTACATTTGAAGCCAGTCACTCTTAATTCAGAGCTCATTTCCTTAGTGACTCATTTGGAGCAGGAGTGCCTCACATTGGCATATGGGATCCTAACATTGATAGAAGTGAATCAAGCAAGTTTGTACCACCCAGAGGAAACTTCCTACTGTATTGGGAAGCTCTGGAAACTCTCTCTGAAACTCTTAGTTCCTTAAATGTTAATATTTGCCACAAAATATAGTGTCAGATAGATATTAGGTAAAGTTCAAGAGATTTCTTGATTATTGGATATAAAATATAGTTTTGTAATATTTCTCATATGCAAATTGTCATGGAGTCTTTCTCTTGGGGTACAATAAGCAAATATTCTTTGGGATATAGGTTAAGAAACACTGCTCTAGAGATAATAATTTAGACTATTAATTTATGTAAAAAACTTAAAGTATTTGCTACTATGTTTTAGGTTTTGGGGGCCGTAGACATAAAAGACACAGGCCTTACCTTCAAGAAGCTCTTGGCTTCAGTGGGAAACAATGAAGTGGTTACAATATACCATGCTGAGTGCTGTAATCCAAACAAAGATTCTTGGGACTGGTATGTTTAAAGGTAGTTTTGGCAATGACCACAGTTAATGTGGGGAGGCAGAGGAGGGGTGTTTGCAAGGCAAAGAGCAGCACATCAGAAAGCACAGAGGAGTGAGAAGGAAGGAACTGGTTTTCATTTATGTCCTTTCTATTTTGTATGTTGAAGTTCAAACATCTTAGAGAAGATTTTTAGTTCATTTGAGAAATTTGTAATTTTTTGAAATTTTGTTGTTGTTGTTGCTGTTTTATAGGATGGAAACACACCACTTTTATTTGCTACAATTTGCAAGAGACAGCAAATGGTGGAATTTTTAGTGAAAAACCAAGCAAATATACGTACTGCCGATAGGATGAGATAGTACAGTATTTCTTGTTTGAAATAAAAACCTGGGTGTTCTAGAGTGGAGTCACCCAAGTCAGAAATTAATAAGATTAACATAATTATGGGCATATAGTGAAAAATATCAACACAAATTATCAGGTAGAAAAGCAAATATTTGGACTAAGCAACATAAAGAACATATAGTAGGATTTGTTTTCTCTTAAAATATAGAGCATTTGTTATTTTTAATCTGATGTTTTTGGTCTTGTAATCTTATATTAGCTAAAGGTGTTTGTATTAGTTTTATTAATTTTTGAAGTGTGGACTTTTAGTTTATGGCTTCTAGTATTGCCATTGTTGTTATTTATTGTTTTCAGGCTGTAGATAGCTCTTATCTGACTCCTAGATGATAGATGAATTATAATATATCAGATTAGGAAAGCAAAGGGAAAATCTTCATTTAAATCTTTGCCTATTTTAGATAAGCGACATCAGCACAGTTTCTTGGCCATCAAGGGACTGTAAGTTAGCAACTTGTATTATGTCATACCGCAGTGGAACAAGAGACTTCCTTGTTGTCCCTTTCTTTTAGCCTTGGTGATAATTTACAAGAATGAATACTTGAGCACCCAAGATGCTTATAGACACAAGCTAGTACATGTAAATGGTTATTATGTCTATATTGACAGGCAGGATATTAAATTGATAAAGTGTGTCAAACTAGCTGTTTAGTAATGACTTTATTAAAGTTCTTGAATGGAGTTATTTTTTTGTTATTTTAGAACAGCCCTTATGCTTCCTATACATTATGGTTCATCAGGTATTGTCAGTATTTTTCTTCAGCAAAATATTAATATTTTTATGCAAGATTTGTGTGTATGAGATGCAGAAAGTTATGCTGTTTATAGTGGTTTGACAGGGTAAGTGTTCGTATTAAATGGCCAGTTAATACTAAATTGATGTTTAAAATAATTGCAACCATTGAATCTTATACATTAGGTGAGAGTTGATAGTTTGGTTCAGGTTGTTTGAAATAGCAAGAGTTAGTCTGCTTTTTAGCTAGAAATCAAACAGAAGGCTACATTAGTTAGAAGTAGAATGCAAAATTCTTTCAGAACTTTTAAGACCTTTATCCCTAGGGATCTCAATGTGGTTTATTTTATTCTAAGTATAATCCCCATACATCAGATAAAAATAGATCCACATCTTTGACTCCTTTTTTCTTCATTTCTTTGTTTTTATTTTTATTTTTATTTTCTTTCTTTTTCTTTTTTTTTTTTTTTTTTTTTTTTTTTTTTTTTTTTTTTTTTTTTTTTTTTTTTTTTTTTTTTTTTTTTTTTTTTTTTTTTTTTTTTTTTTTTTTTTTTTTTTTTTTTTTTTTTTTTTTTTTGTAGAGGTGAGGTCTCACTATGTTGCCTAGGCTGGTCTTGAACTCCTGCATAAGTAATCTTCCTGCCTTGGCCTCTCAAAGGGCTAGCCACCATGCCTGGCATGACTTTTCTGATGAGTTATTGGGTCTTGAAATGTTCAATTTAGTAAAAAATCTTTTTTTGTCCCCTGGGCTATCTCCTGTGTCTTCCTTCTTAGAATTTTCCAAGAAACTAAAGTGTTTTCTAAGTCCAAGGAAGGCAATCTTTCTTTACAAGTCAGAAGGGGGAAAAGAGGCCATTCCAATTATTCTCTTGTTTCCCTGGATTGACTTGCTCTATTGCTGGCATTGTAACTGGTCCTGCAATCTGATAATGATTGACCTTTGCCACCAGGATGCATTCACTGATTCAGACCCCTCAGTTTTCATGGTGATTCATATATAGAGTTCAAAGCTACAGTGTTTATTAGTTTATGTACTTATGCTCAGCCATTTTTCCCAGCACCCTGCTCTGGGAGCCAGGCCTCCTAGCTTTACCCACACAAATAGTGAGCAGATTGATACTTCCCCCACACTAAAAACATTATTTGGAGCCCACATTTTAGCTAGACTTAGCCTAGGCCTTCATGGTAAGTTAGACTTTGAGACCCCTGTTGGTCTTTTCTCTAACAAATATTAGTTGAGATTGTTCCCACCAGTCAGAGATGTTCAAATAATGTTGCAGGAAGAGATTAGAGTTCCCTGTCCCTTTGCAGAAAATTGACTACCTTCTCTTTTTTTTTTTTGGAACATTCATATTGTAGAACATACTGTCAATCATCAAGTTTCTCAATTTTTTATTCTGGTTATAGTAGGATTGCTCCTTATTTCACATTATTTTCTGAAATAATTGTTTTATTTATTCCTTTTATGGCTTTATTCAATTAGATACAGATATACAAGAATCTCCAAGTCAAATATCAAGGAGAAAATAAAAGAAAAACATATAGGGAAAGTTATTCTGTGAAATAATCATCTGATCACAGTCACATATATCATATCAACTTAATAAAAATCTTATATGACGCATTTGTGTCAAGGGTTTCCAAGACCACCCCCAGGTTTTGTGATTCACTAGAAGGTCTCATAGGACTCAGAAACTAATCATACTGAGATCTTTAATTTACTACAATGAAAGGGTATAAGCAAAATTAGAGGCAAAAGGTGCATGTAATCAAGTCTGGAGGAAACCAGGGCATAAGTTTCCAGGAGTTCTCTACTGTGGAGTTCCCAGAATCTGCTTAATTCTCCCAGCCCCACATTTTGGCAACACATGTGCAATGATATCTAGCTGTACCAGAATCTCATTAGAGACTCAGTACCCAAGTTTTTTGAATGGACATTACTCTCCCTCACATGTACCCAAATTCCAGATTCCCAGAAGGAAAGCATCTGTTCAAAGTAACCACATTGTTTCTATAAACGCTTTAGACACAGTGAGCCATTCTTCTCAGGAAATGGTGAAATCCTCTCAATTTCAATTCCCTAAACACCCACCAAGTGGCCAGCCTTGCATGTGGGCCTTTCTAAGGATGTCAGTCTTTTGCCTGCTATATGAAATCTATCCTATCACTACCCTTAAAGATGACTTCACTCACTGCCCTGCCCCCTAACCTATACACAGTAAATGCTCATGCTTCTGGACGTTCAGGGCCTCACCTGATTCCACTCATAGGTGGTGTGGCCCCCTGAGCCTAGCTGCATTTTCCTTGTACTTCTGTGTCCTGTCTCTTTATTTCTCAGATCCTGCACCTCAGCACAGCCTAAGGGACACCCCATGACCCTGTGGGCCATCAGCCCTACAGGGTTGAGTTTGAAAACAATCTGTATTATGATGACATGACTCACCTGTGACTAGATTCTCTGTCATGAGGGATGGCAAGGAAATCACACAATTTTGCTTTATATGAGGTTAAAAAGAATTTTTTTTCTCCTTCTAGGGAAAGGGGAAAGCTTTGGCATATTCTGGTAGCAAGACATTGATAGTTTTCTATATATTTTTCACATCAGATAGTACTGCCTGGCAGCCTGCCACACCTCCCCAGTGTTTCTTAAGCTTCTCTGAATGTGAGGTGTGATTTGGAGTAGATAAGCTCTTAAAGGAGTGATCTTTCCAGTGGTTCTTTCTATGGGAGGTAAAATGGCAGGTGAATTTGGGCCATGTTATACATAGAGCAGAGCATATAGCTACAACTAAGTAAACCACCCAGCACCTTCCCGAGAAGAGTATTAGCCAGAGTAACATGTTGATCTCTCTTGAGCTCTTCTCTCCACTGGCAGCTGGAAAGTTTTTGCAAGGATCCTTCTTTCTGCTCTGATTCCTATGTCTTGCTGGCTTCTGGTGATAAGTCATTTTATCCTAACCTGAACAGTTTTAACTGCAGAGCTAGGAAGGCTATGTTGTCTTCAACAAAATAAGTAGTTTTCCCTTAAATGTAGGAGATACATTTCACGACTCCCAGTAAATGCCTGAAACCACAAATAGTACTGAATCACATACCGTTTTTTTCTACACATATATATCTATGATAGCATTTAATTTATAAATTAGGCACAGTAAGAAATTAACAACAATAACTCATAATAAAATATATCGTTACGGTTCTCACCCTTTTTCCTGTGATGATGTGAAGTGATACAATGCATATGTAATGAGATGCAGTGAAGTGAATGAGGTAGACATTGTAATGCAGTGTTAGGCCACTGTGCACTCCCTGAATCTAAGTCAGAAAAAAGATCATGAGCTGTGAGTGACCCTGGATCTTCAGGCCTTAATGATTTGATGGCTGGCAACAGAAGGAGACCATGTTGATGACTAATGGGTGAACAGCATGTGCAGTGTAGATGTAACAAACAAAGGGATAATTTACATCCTGGTCTGGATGGAGGGGCTCAATATTTCATTGCATTTCTCAGAATGACACACTAAAACTTATGATATGTTTATTTCTGAAGTTTTCCATGTGATATTTTTGGAATACAGTTGACTATTAGCTGTAGCCACAGAAATCAAAACTGGGAATGTAAAATCTGTTTGGACGGTGACTCATTTCTTGGTGTACAATTCTTAAAATCATTAGAAATTCCAAACTGATGTCTTTTTGTATGCTAAGGATTGATGGCTAGAAGCCCCTATGTAGATTCAGGATGGCAACTGGTCGTTACCATGAAGATGTTGATTAGAGGTTGAGGTCTGTCTCACTCTGCAGACTCTGGGGGAAAGAGAAAGCCTGAAGGTTTTCAGTCACCAGCGACCAGTGATTTACTTAATCAGTGGTGCCTATGTATTGAAGCTTTCTTTTTTTTTTTTTTTTTTAATATATATACTTTTTATTGCATTTTAGGTTTGGGGGTACATGTGAAGAACATGCAAGATTGTTACATAGTTACACACATGGTGGATGATTTGCTGCCTTCCTCCCCATCACCTGTATCTGTTATTTCTCCCCGTGCTATCCCTCCCCAACTCCCCACCCCCTGCTATCCCTCCCCTTTTCCCCCCGACAGACCCCAGTGTGAGATGCTCCCCTCCCTGTGTCCATGTGTTCTCATTGTTCAACACCCGCCTATGAGTGAGAATATGCGGTGTTTGGTTTTCTGTTCCTGTGTCAGTTTGCTGAGAATGATGGCTTCCAGGTTCATCCATGTCCCTACAAAGGATGCAAACTCATCGTTTTTGATGGCTGCATAA
>PVKV010018840.1:0-12185 GCA_004027835.1 Alouatta palliata
ATTTCATTACCACCAGGCCTGCTTTACAAGAGCTTCTGAAAGAGGCACTATATACAGAAAGGAACAACCAGTATCAGCCATTCCAAAAAACCCATCGGTAAGCTGCATCCAGACCCATCTCACATGCAAGGATATACAGAGACTCAAAACAAAGGGATGGAGGAAGATTTGCCAACCAAATGGAGAGAAAAAAAAAAAAAGCAGGAGTTACAATTCTCATCTCTGATAAAATAGACTTTAAAGTAATAGAAACCAAAAGAGATAAGAAGGACATTGTATAATGGTAGAGGGATCAATGTAACGGGAAGAGCTAACGACCCTAAGTCTATGCGCACCCTATATAGGAGCACCCAGATACATAGGGCAACTTCTTGGTGACTTACAAAGAGACATGGACTCCCACACAATAATAGTGGGAGACTTTAACATTACATTGTCAATATTGAACAGATTAATGAGACAGAAGGTTAACAAGGATACCCAGGACTTGAACTTAGACCTTGAACAAGTAAACTTAATAAACATTTACAGAACTCTCTACTCCAAACCCACAAAGCATACATTTTCTTCAGTAACACATCACATTTAATCTAAAAGTGACCACATGGTTGGGAGTAAATCACTCCCCAGCAACTGCATAGCATTTCATAGGTTTAAATGAAATATTGGTTGGCTGTTTGTTTATTTTCCTCCCTTATTCCTTCCTGTCTCCATTGTATAACACAATTATTAGTATAAAAGAGCCTTTTAATATCCATTTCTAGACTGCATTCTAACCTGGGCAGTGGAGCAAGATTCCCGTTCTCTCTCCCTCTTTTTCTTCTTCTTTTTCTCTTTCTTTCATTCTCTTTTTCTTCCTTCTTTCTCTCTTTCTCTCTTTTTTCTTTTCTTTCTTAAAAAAAAAAAAAGAAAGAAAGTTAATGAGCTTTCTCAAGATTATATAGTTAGTAAACATGGGTGTTCTCAAGGGTTCTCCACTTTACGGACTGCCCTCAAACTGAATTTCCAAGGAATACTGATCACTTCAAGCACATCCAGAGGAAGCAAACCAGGCTGGTGAGGGTCAAGACTTCTGACCAACTGTGAAAAAGGGGAAAGGCATTAAACCATGTCCACATTAAGAAGGGGTCCCAAAAATCAGAAGATTTCTATTGTCACACTGGCCCTGAGTCATAAACTCTTACCCCTCTTTAAAGGCCTTTCCAGTTTTCTGGCTTAATCCTTATCACATGAACCCCCTGCCCCGTCCCTTCTGCAGACCACTTCCAGCACTCTCAGCCCTGGCCAGTGCCAGATGCATGGCTACTGAAAGAGAGAACAACAGATGGATGAAGACCGTCTAGAGAGAGCCCTGACACTGTCAGGATCACCAACATAGTCACATCTGCTCATTTTCACCACGGCCAGCAATTCTGAGACAACTGTCCCCAGACACTTCTGTATCCACTGAGCTTCAAGCTCCAACATGCATGTAGATCAGGACAGTATGGAACAGGGGCAGTTACAAGCCAGGAAGAATGGTGAGAAGGGGTAGAGAATACACACAATTTGCAGCATTAGATGTGGCACAAATAGGGTTCCCAATAATGGAATTCAGTTCAATAAACATTTACCCAACACCTCCTAAGTGTAAGGCCTGGCATTTGCCTCTTTGACTAGTGCAGATCACATTCCCTGACAAGGAGGTGGCACTCAGATAGCATGTGAGGCTGAAGATTTAAAAAAAAAAAAAAGAAAGAAAGAAAAAAAAACCTGTTATTTTTTTTCTTGAGTGTTTGGTAGAATTTACCAGTGAATACATCTGGGCTTCATGTTTGTATTTTAAAAGGTTATTAATTATTTATTCAATTTCTTTTTTTTTTTTTTAAGACGGAATCTCACTCTGTCGCCCAGGCTGGACTGCAATAGTGTGATCTCGGCTCACTGCAACCTTTGCCTCCCGGGTTCAAGCAATTCTCTTGCTCCAGCCTCCCATGTAGCTGAGATTGCAGGTGCCTGCCATGATGCCCAGCTAATTTTTTTGTATTTTTAATGCGGACAGTTTCACTATGCTGGCCAGGCTGGTCTCGAACTCCTGACCCCAGGTGATCCACGTGCCTCGGCTCCCGAAGTGCTGGGATTACAGGTGTGAGGCACCACGCCCAGCCTATCCAATTTCTTTAATAGATATAAACATATTCAGATTGTCTATTTCCCCTTGTGTGTGTTTTGGTAGATTGTGTCTTTTAAGGAATTGGTCCATTTCAAATATGTTATCAAGTTGTAAACATAGAGTTGTTTAAAATATTTCTTCATTATTCTTTTAATGTCCAGAGTATCTGTAGTGATGTATCTTTTTTCATTTCTGATATTGATTTGTGTCTTTCTGCTTTTTTCTGGCCTGGCTAGAGGCTTATTACCTTTATTAATCTTTTCCAAGAATCAGCTTTTGGTTTCATTGATTTTCTCTCTTGATTTTCTGTTTTCTTCTTCACTGATTTCCATTCTAATTTTTTTTTTTTTCTGTTGCTTACTTTGGATTTAATTTGCTCTTCTTTTTCTAGCTTCCTAAGGTGTAGGCTTATTTGATTGATTCTAGATCTTTCTTCTTTTTTCTGAGAAATTGTTTTTGCTACATCCCACAAATTTTGATGTTATCTTCCTTTTCCTTTTGTTCGAAGTTTTTGTTTTTGTTTGTTTTTGTTTTTTTGTTTGTTTGTTTTGAGATGGAGTCTCGCTCTGTGGCCAGTCTGGAGTACAGTGGTGGGATCTCTGCTCACTGCAACTTCTGCCTCCCAGGTCCAAGCGATTCTTTTGTCTCAGCCTCCCGATAGCTGGGACTACAGGTACATACCACTACGCCCAGCTAATTTTTGTATTTTCAGTAGAGACGAGGTTTCACCATGTTGGCCAGGATGGTCTCAATCTCTTGACCTCATGATCCACCCACCTTAGCCTCCCAAAGTGCTGGGATTACAGGTGTGAGCCACCACTCCCAGCTGTATATTTTTAATTTATCTTGAGGTTTCTTCTTTTGAATCATGTGTAATTTAAAAGTATGTTGTTTAATCTCCACATAGTCAGAAATTTTCCAGTTGTCTTTCTATTATTGATTTATAGTTTAATTTTACCGTGGTCTGAAAGCATACATTGTGTGATTTCTATTCTTTCACTTTTGTAAAGGTTTGTTTTATGGCCTAGACTGTGATCTATCTTGGTGAAGGTCTCATGTGAGCTTGTTTAAAATGTGTAGTTTGCCGTTAGATGAAGTAGTCAGTAGATGTCAATTGTATCCAATTCATTAATTGCATTTTTAAGTTCAACTATATCCCTACTGATTTTCTGCTTTCTGGATCTGTTCATTTCTGATAGAGGGATGTTGAAGTCTTCAACTACATAGTGGACTCATCTGTTTTTTCTTGCAGCTTCATCAGGTTTTGCCTCACATATTTTGAGGCTGTGTTGTTTAAGGATTGTTATGTCTTCTTGGAGAACTGACCTCTTTATCATTATGCAATACCCTTCTTTATCCCTAACAACTGTCTTTGCTTTGAAGTCTGCTTTGTCTAGAATTAATATATAACTACTCTTTCTTTCTTTTGGTGAATGTTTTCATGGCAAAGCTTTCTCCATTCATTTACTTTTAATATATGTCATTATATTTAAAGTGGGTTTCTTCTAGCTGAGCGCAGTGGCTCATGCCTATAATCCCAGCACTTTGGGAGGCCAAGGCTCACGGATCATGAGGTCAAGAGATCAAGACCATCCTAGCCTACATGGTTAAACCCTGTCTCTACTAAAAATACAAAAATTAGCTGGGTGTGGTGGCATGCGCCTGTAGTCCCAGCTACTCGGGAAGCTGAGGCAGGAGAATTGCTTGAACCCGGGAGACGGAGGTTGCAGTGAGCCGAGATTGCACCACTGCACTCCAACCTGGCACCTGGTGACAAAGCAAGACTCTGTCTCAAAAAAAAAAGAAAGAAAAAAGAAAAGTGGGTTTCTTATACACAACATATAGTTGGGTCTTATTTTTCTATACACCTTGACAATCTCTGTCTTTTGATTGGTACATTTAGACCATTAATGTTCAAAGCGATCACTGATACGGTCAGATTAACATCGATCATATTTGTTATGGTTTTCTATTTGCTGCCCTTATTTTTTGTTCTTGTTTTTGTCTTCTACTATTTTTCCACCTTTTGTGATTTTTAATTAGCATTTTATATTATTCCATTTTCTCTCTTTTCTTAGCATATTAGTTATACTAATTTTTTACTTTTTTAGTGGTTGCCCTAGAGTATACAAAATATGTTTACAACTAATCCAAATCCACTTCAAAATAACACTCTACCACTTCATGGGTAGTGCAAACACTTTATAATAATGAATGATTCTAATTCCTTCCACCTGTCCCTAGTATCATTACTGTCATTCATTATACTTACATATAAGCATATGTAAGCTTATACATATGTATATAGATATAAAGATAGATGCATAAGCATACATTGTAGCTCTTCGTATTTTGAACAAAGTATTATCTCCTAGGTTAATTAACAATAAAAAATAAAAGTTTTAGTTTTACCTTCACTTATTCCTTCTTCAATGCCCTTCTTTTCTTTATGTAAATCAGAGTTCCTGGCCTATATTATTTTTCTTCTCCCTAAGAAACTACTTTTAACATCTAATGCAATGAGATCTACCAGCAACAAATTCCCTTAATTTTTGTTTCACTAAGAATTTATTTCTCCTTCACTTTTGAAGGACAATTTCATAAGGTACAAAATTCTTGTTGATAGGAGGGTTTTCTCATCTCTTTAAGTATTTCACTCCAGTCTCTTCTTGCTTGTATGGTTTCTGAGAATTCATATGTAATCCTTCTCTTTGCTTCTCTATACCTAAGGTGTTCTTTTCCTCTGGCTTCTTTCAGGATTTTATCTTTGGTTTTCTGTAGTTGGAAAACAATATGCCTAGGTATAGGGTTTTTGTTTCTTTTGTTGGTGGTAGTGGTGGTGGTAATGGTGGTGGTTTTGGCATTTATCCTGCTTGGGTGTTCTCTGAGATTTTGTGTCACAATTTTTTTGGTGAAATTCTCAGTCATTATTGTTACAAATATTTATCCTGTTCCTTTTTCTCCTTATTCTTCTTCTGGTATTCCTATTGCCTGTATGTTATACCTTTTGTAGTTCTCTCACCCTCGGTGAATATTCTGTTCCATATTTTTCAGTCTTTGTTCTTTGTTTTTCAGTTTGAGAGGTTTCCATTGAAATCTTCTCAAGCTCAGAGATTCTTTCCTCAGCTGTGTCCAATCTACTAATAAGCTCATCAAAGGCATTCTTCATTTCTGTTGTAGTGCTTTTGATCTCTAGCATTTATGGTTCTTTCTTAGGAGTCCCATCTTTCTGGTTACATTGCCCATCTATTCTAACATGCTGTCTGCTTTATCCATTAGAGCCCTTAGCACATGAATCATAGTTGCTTTAAATTCCTTGTCTGATAATTCCCATATCCCTGCCATGTCTGGAACTGATGCTTGCTCTGAAGATACTGTGTTGTTCACCTTTTGGCATGCTTTATAATTTTTTCTTGATAGCAAGACATGATGTAGTGCACAAGAGGAACTCCTGTCAATAGCCCTTTAATAATATAATGAAGAAGTATGGGGAGAAGAGAAATGTACTATGTCATCCTATGATTTGGTCCCTGTCTTTTAGTGAACCTATGCCTCTGGAACGTGAACTTTCCAACTGTTTCTCAGGATGTTTTCTCCCCTTCTTAGGTGGGACAGGATAACTAGAGTGGGCTGGAGTTGGGTATTGTTCTGCTCTCATATGGAAAGCTAGAGCTAGGTGGAGTTGAGCACTTTCCTTCCCTAAGGTCAGTTAGGCTCTGATAAAACCTCAGTAGGTTAGGCTCTAGTTAACAAGTTTCTCCTGAGGACAGACTTTATTAAGAAGAACAGAGTGCTCTGGTATATTTCAAAAAGGTTCCTTTCCTCCTCCTCCCACCCAAAGCCCATGGGAATTTTTCTCTGCTATATATTGTGAGAAGCCAGTCGAGCTGCTGGAAGTAAAACTCACAAAAGCATGGCACCCCATACCCATTGTAACTGGATTACTGAGTTTGTACTCTCAGACTTGTCCACACTGAGCCTTCGGCAATTCATCAACTATAGTTTGGATTTTTCTACCCTGCAGAGGGTAGCAATGATTCCCTCAGAGGTTTTTGCTCTAGTATGTTGTGAGCCCCTGTATCTGCCTGTCTGTCTGTCTCTCCAATTTGGGAGCAGCAGTTTGCCCCGTGACCTAACTTCTCTTATGGATCTAAGAAAAGTTCTGGAATAACATTGGCAGCTTAACCAAGACTTACAGGAGTACAATGCCTTAATACTAGGAGTGTTTCTAACAATAAGAATTCTAGGCATCATGGCAGGTCAGTGAGAGGGGCGTCTACCGCCCCTCAAATTTCACCACTAACTCCCTCCCCCACTTAGTAGGAAATGTGTTTACTTGAGATCTTCCTCAGCAGTGTACTTTTCAAGGAAGTTTAGAAAGAAAATAACGGCATTAATATAAAATGATTACTTCATGTTTGTTCAATATGTGGTTATATGGGTAAGGAATTGCATGCACACACTCACACATACTCACAGTTAATCTGTGGTCAACTGTTTGAACTGCGTCAAAGTCCTATATTTCCACTCTCAATATAGTCAAAATGCCGATGTATAATTATAAATGCTGTATACCAGTGGGTCCAACTCATAAGGTGAAAGAACTTTAGAGATGGAAGGGACCGCAGACCATTTAGTCCAATCCTCCAGTTTCTAGGTGAGGAAACTGGTACAAAAGGAGTTTAGCATTTGCCCAAGTACATCCAGCACCCAGGCAGGGACCCGGGCCGCATAGCTTCCAGTACTTGATAAGAGGACAACCACCGAGCTGCCTAAGTCAGAGCAAACAATGAGAAAGTCAAATTTAGGAAATTAGGCCCCATTACCCTGGGAGCAAAGATTCTGACCTGTTTAGGAAACTAGAGCGTCAAAGAGTAACCCTAAGTTAAAGTGGCTTTCACATGTCAGATCCTCAGTGCCCGGTTGTAGAGAGAAAGGGAGTGAAGAATGAGGGAAGACAGGGACTCACCTAGGAGTAAAAGCAAGTAAATAAAGAAGAGAAAAGGTAGAGAATGGAGGAAGATAATGAGGAGAAAAGAGAGAAGTCAAAAAGGATGGGTAAAATTCAATCTGTTTGGCTTTGCCATAGTTTGTAAGGTCTGTTTTATTGATTGATTGATTGCTCAGCAGATATTTGTTGAGAATTACTCTTTATTAGGCTCCATTTCAGCAGAAAGATTCCTAGACATAGGCTTAGTAAGGGCAACACACAGATACCCTGGAGACTTCCTCTTGCCACTGCTAGAAGCATAAGCCAGACCCTGTCTATACACCAAAGCATGAAAAACATTTTCTTCCATTAAGCATTAGCACCTCTATGAAATGAAGTAGTTTGGGCCGGGCACAGTGGCTCACACCTTTGGAGGCCAGCACTTCGCGAGGCCGAGGCTGGGGATTACAGGCGTACACCACCACGTCTGGCTAATTTTTTGTGTTTTTAGTAGAGACGCGGTTTCACCTCTCAGCCTTTTAGGAGAGACGAGTGACTGCAACACAAAGGCTAAAGCACTAGCCTCTGCTTTCTCTGGTCACCATCACAAGACAAGCAATGCAGACACATCCTAGTGTTCAAGAGAAGGAAGGAGATTGGAGTTCCCACCAAGAAGAAGCCTTCATAGAACATATTCCCCAGACATATGTTAGCGACCAACCAACTGATCTTAAATCTCCCACTAGACTCCTTTGAAGATCAGCTAGAATAACAAGATCTACAGTTAGGATATTGAGATCTTGTTGTTCTTGTTGTTTTATCAATCTGCCTGTAGCAAAGTTATTACACATTAATTCAACTTTCTTCTTGGCAAGGCTTCTCATGAGTCAGCCTTCTCCAACTCTCCCACACATGATGGGTAAAGAGAAAACGACTAAGACTCAGTTCCCAGTCATTTTCAGAATACACAAAGGCAATGTTATGGATTACCCATGAACAAAAACAAATAAATAAATACAACAAAAACAAACTCACAGTCATCATCTGACTGCTCAGTGTAGAATTCTAGCGCTTCATGCGAATAGGATATGTACAATATTGCTCCTTGCCCTATTTAGTAATATTCCTACCCAATGTAAACCCACTCTCCCTTCTTCCTAAGAACCTACCTGGACCGCAGTCCCATTTCTTCTTGTCTAGTGTCTCCTGGTCTCTGTGACTTTCCCTACCTCCCAGGTCTAAGCCTATTTTTGGCTGACACACAGTCTAGATTACTACGAAGGGAATTCTGTCACCAGGAGACAAATGATCCAGGGCCTTGGCTTACAAATTAGTGTTTTCTAGGGCTCCCTCAAATTCTCCTGAGAGTGCGCCATGGCAACCTTCCTAGGAGACACTTTTAAAGTACCCAAAGATTAACTCTAAAGGAGGTCTCAGTTGGCGAGGCACACATCACTACTACTGATGTGGGTCTAAACAATTTTCACTTTACTTCCTCCAGTGTGACCATGCAGCATCAAATTAATAGACCACTCCTTTTATCACAGACAGAATGGTGTAGTGGTAAAGTCCAACGCCTCCACAGTCAGTCCTGGATCTGCTCATTCTTAGCTGTGACAGAGCGCAAATTACTTAATCCCTTATGCCTTCATTTTCTCCTCCACAATAGGAGGACAATAAGAGTACCAATCTTGTGTGACTGTTGTTCATGAGCTAGTACATGAAATGGCTTAGAAAGGTGCCAGGCACAGACGTTCACACAGTAAATACAGCTGTCGTCATTATTCCTGGGAGGATCTTCTTATAAAGAAAAGTAAAGGGTTTGGGAGTGTGTCAAAAAAAAAAAAGAAAAGTAAAAAAATTTCGAACAATGGTGCTGTAAGTGAGATTCAGATATACAGGCAAAGGAATTGTCTGGAGAATTTAGGACAAAAGGAATTTTGGAGGAAAAGAGTAAAGGTGTGGAGTCTGTCTTTACTTATCCAGAGATGCTGTCAATAGTACCCCAGCTGCCAAGAGGCCTGCTGCCTGGGACTGGCTGGCAGGATCCCAGAAGCAGCAGCCTGTATTTCAGTTTACCATTTCCAAAATGACTCCACCCCAGGGGCAAGTGAGGTGAAAGGAAGAGAGTATGAGGGTGGGGTTTTGTTTTCTCCATCTGCACTTAATGCTTCTTCCACCAAGAGGGGAAGCTGTGAACAGGGTGTTTTGCCCTTTGAACCACCTTGACAACTTGAATTCCTTTACTCTTCCTGGAAATTGTAAACAAAAAAAAATTGTTGCCAGACACGGTGGCTCATGCCTGTAATCCCAGCACTTTGACAGGCCAAGGTGGATAGATCACGAGGTCAGGAGTTCAAGACCATCCTGGCCAACACGGTGAAACCCCATCTCTACTAAAGATACAAAAAATTAGCCAGGCATGGTGGCATGTGCCTGTAATCCCAGCTACTTGGGAGGCTGAGGCAGGAGAATTGCTTGAACCTGGGAGGCAGAGGTTGTAGTGAGCCGAGATTGTGCCACTAAACTCCAGCCTGGGCAACAGAGCAAGATTCCATCTAAAAAAAAAAAAAAAAAAAAAAAAAAACTGTTGTGCTGACACTCTTTTTGCTTCTGTTTTCCTTATTGAATGGCTAGTGCTTTTAAAGAAAAGTGTCTCTTGACTATCTAAGATGAAAGCTTAGGTGTGTTCACCTAACCTTTAGCTAACTTCTAAAAACAGGCATGCCATAGAACTTAAACAATTGGTCAAAGTTATTTAAAATCATTGTTAGACAAAGGAAAGATGGAGGGAGGAAGAAGACACAAAAGGGAAGAGGACAGGAAGAGAAAGAAAAAGTTTGTAGGCAGAGACCGCTTTATGGGTATGTAATCAGCGCAGACATAGAGGGCCTGGTACTCAGATGGGACCCTGTGCTTAAGGCGTAATGTTCTGTGGTCCCCATCTGGAAATTCTCACTTTATCTTTTAATTGTTTTTGTAAAGAAAGTCTGATACTGGAGTGTAGCCTCTGCTTACACAGTTCTGCTTCCCAAGCTCCCTGGGACAAATTCTCAGCCCCCTGCTCATTGGCCCTACCCAAAAACGGGCTTTTTTCCTGCATCACTGCACCACCAGTCAGTACTCATCATAGTCACTTCTTTATCATTCAGATTAACGCTGTCATTTTCTCAGTGGCCAGCCTCTACAGCAAATCGGGAAACAAATGGTCAGACCTAATGAGCAAGTTGTTGTCTAGGTGGCCCATCCATCACTCTAGCTTGGATGTCAGTGCATGGCACCTGTATTTAATTTCAGTCCATCCTTCATTCACTAATTATGGAAGACAATTTAGCTCCTGTGGGAGACAAAAATCTCTGCAGTGACTTGAGACAAGTGAAAATTTGTTGGAGAGTTTAGATACAATATGTTTTTATTCTTTTTTTCCTTTTCCTTTTCTCTTTTCATTTTTTTTTTCTTTTTTTAACTTGTATTTTTATCTTTGCATGCCTAGACAGAGAAAAACACTGGATTGTACATGATGGGCTTTCTTTGACTCTCTTTTCCAGAGTGGAAATAGGATTCTGTGCACCATCATCCTGAGCCATCACCAGGGGCCATCTATAATCAACTATGACGATGAGCGTGGGAAGACGTGTGTTCATATTGCAGCGGCAGCGGGCTTCAGCGATATTATTAACGAGCTGGCAAGAGTTCCTGAGTGTAACCTGCAGGCTCTGGATGTGGATGACAGGTATCCATGGCAACCCAGAAAGTCCTGGGAATGCTTAGTCATTTCCTCCTAACTTAAAATAAAGAAAATATTTAAGGAGGTGTCCTATACAGCTATATCCTTATTGCCAGTAATATACACGTGCTTGTGACAATAAAAATTGCTCTATTTTAGTGAGAGGAGGAAAAATTATTGTTATGGAGAGGAAGACTGACTGTACAGTCAGATTTTCCACTTTTGTCTAAATATCCTCTGTGTTCTCAGAAGACCTTCTGTATTTCAGCTTCTTGCTATATGCCCTTTTTGTTCCTAAAGATAGCTTTTGTTTTTGTTTTTGTTTTCTTCATTCCTGGATTATGTTATAAAGTCTACAGGTTCTTTTATCCAGAGAAGAACATAATAGAGACTTTGTATTCAGCACTCTTGAGCTCTTAGAACTATACGGAACTTTACCAGGTTTTGTTGTTGTTTTTGATCATCAAAGATGTATTGTCTGTAAAAGGAAGCTGGGTCCGAAAGGGTGAAAAGACTTCGTCAGAGCTAGTTAGCACTAAATGAAGACTTGTCACTTGTCTTTCACCTACAATGCCCTGCTTATCGAAACCGTTTTGGTTAGGTACTGAGTCAATGCAAATGTAAGAAAAAGATAACAACAATCAAGACTATCAAAAATAAGTATAGACTTGAGCACTCTGGATTCTTCATCCTCTTCTATTGAAGTGCAAAATTAGACCCTTATTTATTATTTTATTTTATTTTATTTTATTTTTTTTGAGATAGAGTCTCATTTTGATGCCCAGGCTGGAATGCAGTGGTGTGACCTCAGCTCACCACAACCTCCACCTCCTGGATTCAAGCGATTCCCTTGCCTCAGCCTCCTGAGTAGCTGGAGCTACAGGTTCCTGCCACCAAGCCCGGCTTACTTTTGTATTTTTAGTAGAGACTGATGGTGTTTCACCATGTTGGCAGGGCTGGTCTGGAAGTCCTGATCTCAGGTGATCGCCCACCTCGGCCTCCCAAAGTGCTGGGATTACAGACGTCAGCCACCGCGCCCGGCCTACTTATAATTTTAGATGCTCCGAGAAAGCACTTCCTACTCTCAGATAGCTGAAATTCTTTTTTTTTCTTTTTAAAATTATTTTATAAAATATGGAATGCTTCACAAATTTGTGCGTCATCCTTGCACAGGGGCCACGCTAATCTTTTCTATTAATACCTGAAATTCTTTTAACCCAGGGAAAAAGTTGGAGATCTCAGAAGTTGGAGATGGTTAAATGACTTTAAGTAAAATTAAAGTATAAATCATTGAAAGCAGACATTTTCTGGCCCAGTGCAGTGGCTCACGCCTATAATCCCAGCACTTTGGAAGGCCGAGGCGCGTGGATCGCTTG
>PVKV010018840.1:12285-43809 GCA_004027835.1 Alouatta palliata
CAACCATTAAAAAAAAAAAAAAAAAAAAAGTAGAAACAAGCTACATGAAGAAAAAAGTGAATTAACCATTTTTTAAAAAAGAACAAATTTCAGAAAGGCAGGCTGAAGGAAAGCTTATCTACTTCAAAACACTCCTAGAACCAGCTTTGAATAGAATAGTTCCCATTTTGCAATACCACCCACTTAGCAAAGAAAATCCAGTTCTTCAGGCCTCAGGATGGAAAGTCAAACTGGGGGGAGAAAAAAAGTACAAAAGATAAGGGGAGTTAAAGGGAAGTAAAATCTCCAGAAGAGTCCTTTCTGCTCCAGTGTTCAACTCAAGGGCCTCATGTACTGATCAAATCCTAGCCTCTGTTTTTTTCCACGTTTTCTGCAGCTAAACATGCAATTCTGCCTTCATGCTGAAGCTGTTGGCTTCTGTTTGGTTGGTTGGTTGGGTTTTCTGTTTTGTTTGTTTTGTCTTGTTTTGTTGTTTTGTTTTGAGACAGAGTCTCACTCTGTCACCAGGCTGGAATGCAGTGGCACATAAGTCTGCGGTACTTAAAACATTGTGGTACTCACTAAGATATGCCACAGAACACGTAACTCAGAAGCAGCATATATAGCTTTGAAGCAGGAAAGGCGGGGAAACATAACTCTCCAACACCGAACTGGGAAGGAAGGGGTGATTTTTTCCCCCCCAGGAGCAAGGTGGTATAGTTGCCTAACAGCAAAGCTCAAGCTCACAGAGGAAGTCCCTGCCCTTTTAAAAGCTTACAACTCTAGAAATTACATGTGAAAGGGTTTTGGGCTTACAACTCTAGAATATACATGTGAAAGGGTCTTGGAGTAGGCAGGCATGGGGTATAGTGACTTAGGTGGGGTTTGATCTTGTTTGAGTAAAAACAATGCCTTCTGGAAAGATTCCTCCACACCACGCCTGTGATCTACAGGAGGGCGATTAAGGTGCTGCCCCTATGCCCCCTTTACTTCTCCTATTGAAATGCAGTGTGGAAGTCAAGGGGGGATGGTCCCAGATGCTTAAGGGTGACTAAGAGTCTCCTCCCTCAGCTTAAGTGTCTCAAATTTCATCAGTTTATGAGGTCACAATTAGCTTTAATTTGCAATTCACTTATCTTCAGAGAGGAAAGTCTGTTATCAAGTTCTGCTCTCTGTGTTTCTGGGAATTCTCTGGGGAATGTTTACATGTTTCGTCAATCATTCCTTAGTTACTGATAGCTCAAACCATGCTGCATCCTGGGACCCATCTTCTTCAGCCATTCAGCAGCCACCACGTCAGCCCACTGCTTGTCTCTGCTGAATTCCTTCCGAAGCATGGGCCCTGCCCTTTGGCTCTTTACTATGATAGCAGAGGCAGGCAGATTCTCTGTGTTTGCAGGATATCCTGAAGCTTAGAGATAAGAAAGGAACTAAAGTTTAGACAACTTGAAATTAGGTACCACAGACTGGCCCCGAGGACATCGGTATATTAGAGATTATCTATATGCTTCCCTCATTACTCAGCAAAACAATTTAACTTTTCCCCCTGTTCTTCTGGATTGCTTCCATGTTGATGGTCAGAGGAACTTGAACGGGTCAGTCTTAGTAATTGTCGTAAAGGAGTATTTCACAAAGCTTCTGAGTGAATCATCATATGTTGGTAATCCTGTCTAGATCAACGTCCAGCCCTCCATCTACTGAATTTATTGGCAATACACTCTCTAAATGGGAGGACATAATCTGCTGGGGACTTGTCCTGCTTCAGAATAAATGTTGTCTGGAGACCTCTCTCACATAAAATGGAACTAATCATATCTGCCACACGCAAGTATGCAGTGTGACTGATCACTGTGTTGAAAAATTTATGGCCCTATTAGGTGTTATAAAATTGCTGCCTCTAGCATAACAACAGGAAAAAGATGTTTAATTGACAGAGGATACAATCTGTACCTGGGAATGCTGGGCCCACACAATATGCTTACATAGATGCTCTCCAAATACTCATGTCCAACCCCCTTCACAGATATCCCCAACCCAGCCCTTCTCTGCCCAGCTCCCAGGCTGCCTCTAGGCCTAAGAGACTACCTGGCCCTCTCAGGAGTGCCCTTCTGCCCAGGGTTTAGGCCCTGCACAAGGCTGAGGAGAGGTCTTCCATGACCTCCTTTCCTGCCCCATAAGTGCCCATTTCCTGAGTGACTTACCAGAGGGATAGTCATTCTTTGCACAGAAGACCCCATTCATAGGAACGTGGGCCAGACGGTTGCTCACACCTGTTATCCCAACACTTCAGGAAGCTGAGACGGTTGAATCGCTTGAGCCCAGGAGTTCAAGACCAGCCTTGATAACATGGCGAAACCCCATCTCTACAAAAAATACAAACATTAGCCGGATATAGTGGTACATACCTATAGTCCCAGCTACTCAGGAGGCTGAGATAGGAGGATCACTTGAGCCCAGAGGTGAAGGTTGTAGTGAACTATGATCGTGCCACTGCACTCCAGCCTGGGCGACAGAGTGAGACCCTGTCTCAAAAAGGGAATATTATCTTACCCTTTTCCCTTTGCCTCTCCCTATACCCCCAGGAAAAAAAAAAGAAATCAGAACATGGTTTTGTGACATCAGTACATAATCCAAAATATAGTTTATTCAATATTTTTTTTGGAGACAATCTTCCTCTGTCTCCCAGGCTGAAGTGCAATGGCACAATCTCGGCTCACTGCAACCTCCACTTCTCTGGTTCAAACGATTCTCCTGCCTCAGCCTCCCAAATAGCTGGGACTACAAGTGTGCACCACCATACCTGGCTAATTTTTGGGTTTTTTGTTTTTGTTTTTTTTTTAGTAGATTAGGGGTTTCACCATATTAGCCAGGCTGGTCTTGAACTTCTGACCTCAAGTGATCCTTCTGACTCAGCCTTCCAAAGTGCTGGGATTATGAGTGTAAGCCCCTGTGCCTGACCTACGTTATTCAATCTTGAATGAAACTATGAAACTAATCAAGCATCCAGTGCCTTTTCACAGTATTTTCCAAGATGACCTGATGGCCAGGGCCAGTCGTCTTTAGGCCACCTCCAAGCTCCCAGCTCATCTCCTGCTGGCAACTGTCTGAGCAACTACAAGTCCACAGCTTCCAAAAATAATAATGCAAAGGCCCAGGGCAGCTATAAATCTACACTTAAGAAAGAAACATTTTTTTAGAGTAAACATGATCTTCATAGATGCAACTCTATCTCCCAACAAGTTGACTTTTTATATGCTTCTGCTAAGCTTCAGCTTCTCAAACTTCTGCTTTAGATCAGAGTATTTGCTGTACATTAAGCACATTTAAAAACCCACTGGGACAGGTTACCAAAAAACGGCAGAGTCCTTCATCAAAGACAAATCCAAGCCTTGACCTCCTAGAAAACAGTAGGTACTCTTTAAATGAATAGTTGAAATTCTTATTTCTACTCACAGAGTTAAAAAAAAAATCAGGGTCTAATACTACCCAGAATTATTATGTCTTTGGTATAATAAAGAAGGCAGTATCACAAAAGTATCAATTTATTCAACTTTCTTATTGAGAGCCCATATATGTGCCAGGCACCGTGCTAGATGCCAGAACCACACAGTGAGTGAAAGGCTGCCATTCCCCTCCCGCATGGCGCATACAATCTATATATTTTTAAAAGTGGTAGAACACATACTATGTCAAGTATTCATGTTATTTTACAACCCAGAGTTTTAAAAGTTATAATGGGCCAAGCATGATGGCTCATGCCTGTAATCTCAGCACTTTGGGAGGCCAAGGTGCGTGCATCACCTGAGATCAGGAGTTCAAGACCAGTCTGGTCAACATGGTGAAACCCCATCTCTACTAAAAATGCAAAAATTAGCCAGGCATGGTGGCAGGCGCCTGTAATCCCAGCTCCTCGGGAGGCTGAGGCAGGAGGATGGCTTGAACCTGGGAAATGGAGGTTGCAGTGACCCGAGATCGTGCCATTTCACTCCAGACTGGAGCATAGGAGCGAAACTTAGTCTAAAAAAAAAAAAAAATTACAATGATTTTTATCTATAATTTAACCTAATTTATACTTTTGAGTTATCTCACTAGATTAGTAGAAAACCTAATCTCATCTTTTAAAGCCCCTCTGACCCCTCCTTCCCTTATTGAGTGTGCCGTGGTTCTGGAACTTTATCCAATGGGCATATAGAAATCGAGGTGGAGGGTACCCCACTCATCTTCTGTCCTTGCCCTTCAGGTTGGATGATGTTCAACTGCATCCATGCTCTGCTTGGGCACCTGCGGGACCGTGGGCTGCCTGTGATCTCATTGCCTAGACACACCACAGACACTCCCCATCCCTCGCTCCCAATATCTCTGCCAGTGAAGCAAGGCTCTTGCCCCCTTTGCTCCTGAGTCCAGTGGTCCTTTATGCCCTTGTCACACCACCTTGACCACTGAAGAGGGACCCTTTTTCCAGTGTTGGGGAAGCCATTTCCATTCAGATATTTAGTTAAATATTTTGCCCTTGCTCTAAAGTTGCTCTCAGTCCCAAGCTTGGCTTTGGGAAGCAAAAAGACATTTCCCTTCCTGACTTTCCAATATCCCTCCCCTGAGGTTGAGCACAAAGTCAACCGTCCCCTTAAACAGGGGAAAGAGGAGAGATAGAAAATATGTACAGAAGGCAGTTCTGCAAGAGAAGCTATTCTGATCTTGACTCCAACCGGGAAGACTTTGACCCTGCACCTGTAAAGAGCAAATTTGATTCTCTTGACTTTGACACATTGTTGAAACAGGCCCAGAAGAACCTCCGGAGGTAACCTTGGGCCCTCCCCTGCTACCCTTACCATTTTTTTCCCTCTGGAGGTGCCCAACCTCCACTACCCCCTTCCCCTGCTCTAGGGGAGAGAGCTGCTAGTGAGATCACTGTTTTATAAAGAAATGGAAAAAAGTGAAATAAAAAATGTGTTGAATCGGATTTTTTTAAAGGGGTATTTGTTTTTTATAAACAGGTATTGAAACAAGTTAACTTGGATTCCTATGTAAGATAGGTGGGGCTGAGGGGTTCCCAAGTGTTTGGAACTTGTCACTATGCAGACTAATAAACATCAACTAGAGAGAAAAAAAAAGAAAAGAAAAGAAAATATGTACAGAGGACCAGGTGTGGTGGCTCACGCCTGTAATCCAAGCACTTTGGAGGTCAAGGCGAGCAGATCACCTGAGGTCGGGAGTTCAAGATCAGCCTGACCGAACATGGTGAAACCCTATCTTAAAAAAAAAAAAAAGAAAGAAAGAAAGAAAGAAAATATGTACAGAGATCAGGATCTCAAAATATAATCCCACCACATGAAGAAATGGTGTTGAGAAAAGTTGGCTACGTGATTACAAAAACAGTCAGATTGGCTCTGACCTCACTGCACATACCAAAATACACATATAGCCACACACACAGGTTTTGCTTGCTTGTTTATTTTTTGTTTTTTGAGAATGGGTCTCACTCCATTGCCCAGGCTGGAGTATGGTGGCAGGATCTTGGCTCACTGAAGCCTCAGCCACTCTAGGCTCAATCAATCCTCCCACCTCAGCCTCCTGAATAGCAGGGACTACAGGCAGGTAGCCACTACACCCAACTAATCTTTATGTTTTATGTGTGTGTGTGTGTAGAAACTGGATTTTGCCATGTTGCCCAGGCTGGTGTCAAACTCCTGGGCTCAAGCAATCTGCCTGCCTTGGCCTCCCAAACTGGTGGGATTTCAGGCCTAAGCCACAGTGTCCAGCCATGGTTTTTTAGTTTTAAACCAAATGAATCTAAGAGAAAATATTGGTTTTCTTTTTATTTACATTCACTCAAATTTATTTTTATGGTGTATAATTCTTTTCTTTTTTCGTGTACATTCAGAATTTTTATTTTAAAACAAAGAATAAGAGTAACAATAACAATAGAAAAATCCATATGGAAATAGTCACAATCTGCTCAGTGAGAAATGGGAAAACAACTTCCCTGCCTTACTGCCAGCCTGCTGTTTGCGGAGCCAGAAGTTGACATGAAATTGGAAGGTCACATTTTCCAGCTAAACCCCACTCCATAACTATGTGCATTTTTATTCAAAGGCTCCACGACCAGAGGGAACAGTGAGAACTGAGACCCAAAATACTGTTATTGGCAAGGGTTTGGCCAAAAGGTCTGAGATGTGTAAGCACCAGGAAGGGAAAGGGAGATCGAGCAACATGTGAAAAAGGGGCTGTAGGAACAAACACAGAGAAAATAAGTCAACAGAATAACCTACTTCCACCTAGAGCAAGGTGACAGTGCACGTGCATTCATCCTGTCAGTGTGGGCTACACTGCGCCGTGACTCATACTGTTTCAAATGTGGTCTACTGGAAAGACTCAACTCTGTGAAGGGCACTCGGCATAGGACCACAGTGACATGGTAACCTACATACACAAGCAAGACGTGACCCTGCAGCAACAATATGCTTTAGATAATCGTTCAGAAAAAATCCTCTCCCAGAGCTGAGGTTACAAATGCCAAGTCAGCTATAACCATTCTTTGGGGAATTCCTTTAAAGGTATGAGTTAAAATAAAACAAAAATCAACCTATGGCGTAGAGTTCTGTGTGTTTTAACATGCATGAATTCATGTTACCACCACAAACAAAATTCAGAACAATTCCATCAACTCTAACTCATGTTGATGCCCTCTCTCATCCCTAAGCCCTGGCAACCACTCATTAGCGATCTGTCTGTCTAGTTTTGCCTTTTCTAGAAAGTCACGTAAAGGGAAATAGACAGTAGACCATCCTTTGAGACTCATTTACTTGATTTATTTCACTTAGCAGAATGCATTTGAGACCCATCTATGTTGTTGCAAATATCTGCAGTCCGTTCTTTTTTATTACTGAGTAGCATTCCAGTGCTACTGGAATAGGATGAACCACAGTTTGTCCATTCACCCACTGAAGGACACTGAGTTGTTCCCAGTTTTTGGCAATTATGATGCTGCTGCAAACATTTGTGTACCATTATTTGTGTGAATGTAAGTTTTTATTTCTCCAGCAAAATATTTAAAAGGGGGATTTGTAGGTTATAAGCACATGTTTAACTTCAGAGGAACTGCTAAATTATTTTCCAGAGTGGCTCTTACTACTCTACATCCCCACCAGGAATGTATAAAAGTTCCTGTTGCTTCATATTTTCACCAGCACCTGGTAGTGCCAAGCTTTGTTCTGTTTGGGTTTTTTTCTTTTTCCCTTATGGTTTTAATTTGCATTTCTCTAATGACAGATGTTATTGAGCACCTCTTCATGTGCTTATATACCATCCATAGATCTTTGATGAAGTGTCTATTCTGATCTTTTGCTAATTTTTTTTTTTTTTTTTTTGAGACAGTATTTCGATCTTTCTTGTCCAGGCTGGAGTGCAATGGCGCAATCTCACCACAACCTCTGCCTCCCGAGTTCTAGTAATCCTCCTGCCTCAGCCTCCCGAGTAGCTGGGATTACAGGCATATACTACTATGCTGGGCTAATTTTGTATTTTTAGTAGAGACAGATTTTCTGCATGTCAGGCTGGTCACGAACTCCCAACCTCAGGTAATCCACCCACCTCCACCTCCCAAAATTCTGGGATTATAGGCGTGAGCCACCATGCCCAGCCACTAATTTTTAAAGTTGGTTTATTTTCTTATTGTTCAGTTCTGAAAGATTTTATTTACTTATTACTAGATTTAATAATACTTTGTTGACTATATGATTTGCAAATGTTTTCTCACAGTCTTTGGCTTTTCTTTTTATTCTCTTAAAAAAACACTGGTTATAAAATTGAGTATAGGTTTAAATACTGGTGAATATTTATATACCTTTTGGCTAATGAAGGACTTTTTTTTTTTATTTTATTATTAGACAGAGTTTTGCTCTCTTGCCCATGCTAAAATGCAGTAGCATGATATCAGCTCACCGCAACCTTTGCCTCTAGGGTTCAAGCTATTCTCTTGCCTCAGCCTCCCGAGTAGCTGGGACTACAGGCATGTGCCACCATGCCTGGCTAATTTTTTGTATTTTTAATGGAGATGGTGTTTCACCATGTTGACCAGGCTGGTCTTGAACTCGTGACTTCAGGTGATCCATCTGCTTCAACCTCCCAGAGTGCTGGGATTACAGGTGAGAGCCACCATGCCCAGCCACAAAGGACTTTATAAACATAACATCATAAAAGGGAGAAAAAATGAATAAGGAATTAAATGTGATTATTTTTTAAAGTTTTATAGAAAAATTATTTAAAAATTAAAACTCAGCCGGGCGAGGTGGTGCACTCCTGTAATCTGAACACTTTGGGAGGCCAAGGCAGGCGGATCACAAGGTCAAGAATTCAAAACCAACCTGGCCAACATAGTGAAGCCCCATCTATACTAAAAATACAAAAATTAGCTGGGAGCAGTAGAATGCACCTATAGTCACTCGGGAAGCTGAGGCAGGAGAATTGCTTGAACCTGGGAAGCGGAGGTTGCAGTGAGCCAAGACCACACCATTGCACTCCAGCCTGGGTGTAAGAGTGAGACTCCAGCTCCAAAAAAAAAAAAAAAAAAAAAAATTAAAAGTCAAGTAACAAATTACAGAAAACGTTTTCATAAACATGTAACCTATAAAAGATCAGTGTCAGCCAGGCACGGTGGCTCACACCTATAATCCCAGTACTTTGGGAGGCCGAAGCGGGCGGATCACGAGGTTAAGAGTTACAGACCAGCATGACCAACATGGTGAAACCTCCTCTCTATTAAAAATACAAAAATTAGCCCAGCATGGTGGCGTGTGCTTGTAGTCCCAGCTACTTGAGAGACTGAGCAGGAAGATTGCTTGAACCTGGGAAGCAGAGGTTGCAGTGAGCCGAGATTGTGCCACTGCACTCCAACCTGGGTAACAGAGTGAGACTCTGTCTCAAAAAAAAAAAAAAAAAAAGTCTTTAATATAAAGATCACATACAAATTAGTAAGAAAAACACTTATACTTTAATAGGAAAATGATAAAGGGCATTAATCATTTCAGTGAAGAAACTCAAATGGCATGTAAACATATATTTCAAAAGTTTAACCTTACTATGAATTAAATAGAAAAGAAAACAACAGTGAAGCGTCGTATTACCTACCAAATGGACAAAGATTTCTAAAGTTAGTGATAGTACTCAATATTAGAGAAGGAGGAAAACACAGCTGGTAGGAGGACGAGTTGACTCAACCTTCCTGGAAGGCAGTTTGGCACTATATACAAAGAGCCTCAAAACTCTTCATACCCTTTGACCCACTACTTCCTCTTCTAGGACATTCTCAGAAAGGCCAGAGAGTGCAGAAGGCAGGGAGTACTTAGAGCTAGAGGAGAGGTCCCTACACATGTCCACCATCCTCCCGTGGCCCCATTTAACACGTACTATTTCTATACTGTAAAGAGCAACAAGATTTTCCCTATCTCAACCTGACTTTGAGCAGGAGCTGTTGCCGTCTAAGTAACCTGAACCATTCACATGCTCAGACACTTGTGCTTTTTTCACACGGCCCCTCCAGGACACCTCTGCACTGGGCTGCAGCTGCAGGGAAGGCCGAATGTGTCCAGTCACTGCTGGAGCTGGGAATGGACAGCAACCTGCGGGACATCAATGAGAGCACGCCCTTAGCCTACGCCCTGTACTGCGGTCACACCGAGTGTGTCAAACTCCTCTCCCAAGAGAGCAGGTGAGTACACCAGGAGACACTTATTTTCTTTCTTTCTTTTTTTTTTTTTAATTTTTTTTTTTTAAAGACGGGGTTTCACCATGTTGGTCAGGCTAGTCTTGAACTCCCGACCTCAGGTGATCCGCCCACCTTGGCTTCCAAAGTGCTTGGATTATAGGCGTGAGCCACTACGTCCAGGCCAAGCCACTTATTTTCTTATTCTTCTCAAATATTTATAAAATCGAATGAAATGTTTTAAATTGCCAAGGTGCACACCAATAATGATATTATTATAATTTTATAATATTAATGTTACATAATATTAAAGACATTAAATGACTATATAATTAATGTTTCCCATTATCTAACACAGAATGAAGTATTTTTGGAGCAAAATGACAGTAGTGAGCTCTCATCCATCAGCCTGACATTCACTGAACTTGAGTCTCTTCTTTCCTTTGATCTCTTTCCTCTTCTCTTTTTGGCATATCCTCTAAATCCCCCTTTTGCCTAATTTGGTGAGTCTCAAACTTTTGTTCTCAGGACTCTTTTATACTCTCAAAAATTATTAAGGGCCCTCAAATAATTTTTGTTTATGAGAGTCAGACTCATCAATATGTATGGCATTAGAAATTAAAATTGAGAGGTCAGCATAGTGGCTCACACCTGTAAGCCCAGCACTTTGGGAGGCTGAGGTAGGTGGATCATTTGAGGTCAGGAGTTCAAGACCAGCATGACCAACATGGTGAAACCCTGTCTCTACTAAAAATACAAAAATTAGCCAGGCATGATTGTGGTTGCCTGTAATCCCAGCTACTTTGGAGGCTGAGGCAGGAGAATTGCCTGAACCCAGGAGACAGAGGCTGCAGTGAGCCAAGATCATGCCATTGCACTCCAATCTGGGCAATAGAGCAAGACTCCATCTCAAAAAAAAAAAAAAAAAAAAGAAAAAGGAAAAGAAATTAAAACTGAGAAATTTTTAATAAAAGACATATTGTTATTCATTTAAATTAATAATAAACATTACATTTACATATGAACATAAATGCCATATTTTTAATTAAAAATTAAAATGTTTTATTTAATATTTCTATTTCTCAAAACAAAAATATTGTCATGAGAAGAGCAGCATCGTTTTACGTTTTTGGCAAAGCTCTTTGATAGCGTCATGCAAGCTTGATAGAATACAGCTGGGGACTGGGCATGGTGGCTCACACCTGTAATCCCACTGCTTTGGGAGGTCGAGGGGAGTGGATCACCCGGAGTCAGGAGCTCTAGACCAGCCTGGCCAGCATGGTAAAACCGTATCTCTACCAAAAACACAAAAACTGTCCAGGTATGGTGGTGGGTGCCTGTAACCCCAGCTACTAGGGAAGCTGCAGCAGGAGAATCACTTGAGCTCAGAAGGCAGAGGTTGCAGTAAGCCAGGATTGCACCACTGTACTCCAGCCTGGACAACAGAGCAAGACTTGTCTCAAAAAAAAAAAAAAAGATTACAGCTGGGTTCCACATCTGCTTTTTACATTCACTTTGTTGCAATATAATGTGTTGTGTTTTTTGGTTTTGGGGTTGGCTTATTTAGTTATTTTATTTTAGAGCCAGAGTCTCACTTGACACCCAGCTAGTATGCAGTGGCATGATCATGGCTCACTGCAACCTTGAGCTCTTGGGCCCAAATGATCCTCTCACCTCAGCCTCCTGAGTAGCTGGGACTCTAGGCATGTGCTACCATGCCCAGCTGCCCAGCTGAGTTTTCTTGTCTTTTTGTTTTTGAAATTTTTGTAGAGATGGTCTCACTATGCTACCCAGGCTGATCTCAAACTCCTGGCCTCAAGCAATCCTCCTACCTTAGCCTCCCAAAGTGCTGGGAATAGAAGTGTGAGCCATCACACCCAGCCACAGTATCATGTTTTGATTGATGTACATAAAAACAATCTGGACTTATATAAATATGTAGTTGGAAAAGGCAGGTGTATCTCGATACACGTTTTTCAGATAATTGTATGTATCTTTCTTTGTTTCTTTTTTTTTTTTTTTTTAGACAGAGGCTTGCTCTTTCACCAGGCTAGAGTGCAGTAACGGGATCTTGGCTCACTGCAACCTCCACCTCCTGGGTTCAAGTGATTCTCCTGCTCAGCCTCCTGAGTAGATGGGATTACAGGTGCCGGCCACCATGCCCAGCTAATTTTTGTATTTTTAGTAGAGACACGGTTTCACCATGTTGTCCAGGCTGGTCACTCCTGACCTCAAGTTATCTGCCCTCCTCAATCTCCCAAAGCGCTGGGACTACAGGCGTGAGCCACCGCACCTTACCATGTATTTTTCTTTGATTAGATATCAAAACTTAACAAGTAGTAGTTTCCTGAAGGTTAATTGCAATGCATATTCTCACGATATCAATGAATTTTTTGTACTCTGTCACATTAGAATACATTACTATATCTTATACTTTAAATGGGTCTTATACACATGTGTGATTTTATTAACACCTTGCATTGGTCATGTGGAAAATATTAGTTGACTTAATTATGAAGACCTTCCAAATGACACGTTTCATTATACAATATCAAAAAGTCACATTTGTTAGTAGCACCACCAAGCTCATTGGAAAAGCTTTATATATTGAGATGCTGTCAAGCTTACAGAGTGAATATAAGTATTCTAAACTTCTAATTTTTGCTTAAAAGCTAGACTTTTGTCATTGGCTACAATAACTGTCAATTATTTATCTTCAAATGAAATATTCACTTTATTCATTTTAATATATTTTTATTTTATACACATACCTACATAGGTATACACATTTTTTTTTTTTTAAGATGGGGTTTCACCATGATGGCCAGGCAGGTCTTGAACTCCTGACCTTAGGTGATCCACCCACCTTGGCCTCCCAAAGTGCTAGGATTACAGGCGTGAGCCACCGCGCCCGGCGGTATACACATTTTGATATAAATACACATAGTGAGATGAGACGGGCACGGTAGCTCATGCCTGTAATCCCCACACTTTGGGAAGCCGGGCAGGTGGATCACTTGAGCCCTGGAGCTCGAGACCAGTCTAGCCAACATGATGAAATCCCATCCCTACTAAAAATATCGAAATTAGCCAGGCATGGTAGCACACGCCTGTAATCCCAGCCACTCAGGAGGCTGAGGCACAAGAATCGCTTGAACTTGGGAGGCAGAGGTTGCAATGAGCCAAGATCATGCCACTGTACTCCAGCCTGGGTGACAGAGTGAAACTGTGTCTCAGAAAAATAAAATACATAGTGAAATGATTACTATTCAAGCCGATTAACATATCCCTCATTTCCCATAGTTACTTTTGTCTATGTGTGATAAGAACAAATAAAAACTCTTTTAGCAAATTTCCAGTATACAATACAATATACAGTACCCATGATCTACTTAGATCTGTTGATTCACTGCTTATACACAACTGCAACTTTGTACCCTTTGACCTACACCTCCCACTCCCCCACCTCACCCTCACTTCTGATAACCCCTGTTTTACTCTCCGTATCTGTGTATTTCACTCTATTTATTTTGCAGAAATTTCTGCAGATACTTAGCTCTACATAACCATAGTTTGTCTGTAAGGCATAAAAATGGTGTTCCGTGAAAACAGTGTCAGTTCACCCCGTGACTCAAACAATTGCACAGCTGCTTTACCGCAAGACAATCGTCACTCCTCTGTATTTAGCAGAATTGCTTACCAGTGCTTCTTGTTTTGTCAAACAAGTGTACTCAAGTCAATATATAATCAAATTAATAACTTGTACTGCTAGCCCAGGCTCAGTGGCTCACGCTTGTAATCCCAGCACTTTGGGAGGCCAAGGCGGTCAGATCACAATCAGGAGTTCAAGACGAGCCTGGCCAATATGGTGAAAACCCATCTCTACTAAAAATAGAAAAACAGCTGGGTGTGGTGGTGGGTGCCTGTAATCCCAGCTACTCGGGAGGCTGAGGCAGGAGAATCACTTGAACCCAGGAGGCAGAGGTTGCAGTGAACCGAGATCGCACCATTGCACTCCAGCTTGGGTGACAGAACAAGACTCTATCTCAAATAAATAAATAAATAAATAACTTACACTGCCTAAACTAGGACATTATTACGTTAAATGACTTTTTTCTGCAAGGACATTGTTGCCACTATCGTCCCGATTTGTACTGAGGCAGCACCATTTTACCCACCACCTCGATTGCACCATCAATTCGAGGCGGCACAGAGAAAAAGACTAATAACATTGTGGTGTTATTATGAATAGAGCTTAATGCCATGAAACCCCTGAAAGAGTCGGGGGTCCCTCTCCAAGGATTCAGTGGACCCCATTTTGAGACCCAGTGGCCTAAAGCACACACTGTAACAGGAGGAGGAGATGGCTTACATGAGATGCTGGAAGAGCATCAGTTTACACAGGGACGTATTCTGTATAGGGAAACTTGAATGTCAGAGATGCCCTGGGGCTCTCTCTGGTAGTATGAGGAGTCTAGAATTCAATATTTCAAAAAGTCCATTGGCAGGTGAAAGAGTAAAGTAAGACTACATCAGAGGAATAACGATTCAAAGGATGCACTGTGTGACCTGTAGAGAAAACATTCGTTATATGCATCCAAAATAAGTGATGATGTTTTTCAAACTGCAGATTGCAATATCTCACTCCAAAAAGTAATGTTGCAATCTGGCTCTTAGGGGCACACACATGGGTCAGGTTTCATCGTTAATTCATACCGCAGAAAGCATTAAGTCAACTGGGGCCTCAAAAGAGAATCACACAGAATTTTCCAAGGAACACAAACAGAATAGTGCCTCAGCGAACCTCTCGACAACTGCCGGCCTTTTTCCTTTATAATTTGCCTGCACTTTGGGCACTGCTCACTTTCGTCTGCGTCCACGCCCGACCATGGGGATGCATTCTTCTTCTTCTCTCACTGGAGCCCAAATTAAAGCTTCTTTCCTCGGTTTTCTTTTTTTTTTTTTTAATTTTAATAGAGACAGGATCCCGCCATGTTGCCCAGACTGGTCTCGAACTCCTGACCTCAAGTGATCCTCCCACCTTGGCCTCCCAAAGTGCTGGGATTACAGGCGTGAGCCACCACACCTGTCCTTTAGCGTAATTTTTTTTTTTTTTTTTTAGACAGAGTCTAGCACTGTGGCCCAGGCTGGAGTGCAATGTTGCAATCTCGGTTCACTGCAACCTCCACCTCCTGGGTTCAAGCAATTCTCTTGGCTGAGCCTCCCGAATAGCTGGGATTACAGGTTCCTGCCACCACACCCAGCTAATTTTTTGTGTTTTTAGTAGAAACAGGGTTTCACTATGTCGGCCAGGCTGGTCTCGAACTCCTGACCTCGTGATCTGCCTGCCTCGGCCTCTCAAAGTGCTGGGATTACAGATGTGAGCCACTGCCCCCGGCCTAGCATACTTTTTTAAAAAGTACTTTTCAAAAGGAAAGTTTTAGTTTAAAATGGGGAGGGGGTCCCTGAGGGAGATAATGTCAGCAGGTCAGCACTAGGTCCAGGTTTTTTTTTTTTTTTTTGAGATGGAGTCTCACTCTATCACCCAGACTGGAGTACAGTGGTATGATCTTGACTCACGGCAACCTCTGCCTCCTGGGTTCAAGCAATTCTTCTGCCTTGGCCTCCCAAGTAGCTGGGACTACAAGTGTGCACCACCATGCCTGGCTAATTTTTGTATTTTCAATAGGGACGGGTTTTCACCATAGTGACCAGACTGGTTTCGAACTTCTGACCTTGTGATCTACCTGCCTTGGCCTCCCAAAGTACTGGGATTACAGGCGCCAGCCACCGCCACGGGCCAGGTCTAGGTTATTTAGGATCTCTTTCAGAGAAAGCCTAAAACCACACTCCCCACCTCAGCAATCTCCTCCATCTTTCTGCTCACTGAAGCCTGAACTCAAATTCTTAGGTTTCATCTCTGACTTAAAGCTTGTGCTCCTACTGACTGTCCTGATATGAGAACAACACTTTCAGATAATCTTTAGTTTAGTTAACCCCTTGTTGAAAACAAATGATCTGGGTGTAAATTTTAAAAGGATATCCCTTGAAGGAGCAAGCAAATCTAAGAAATATCCTCCTTGAGTAGAGACTGACCATAGTAAAGAGCGTCTTCTGGACAGGATTGCCAGGGGTGCTGTGAGTTCTTCATACCACCTTTAACTTGAGAAGGCTTTGGGGGTATCTAGGAGGGATCTCAGCAAACCCCATAAAGCATATGGAATAGGGGGTCGGCATTTCGGTGAGTGATGTCTCTACTTCCTGTCCTCACGCACCATCCCTGCTCTTTTACATTCGCATAGAACAGAACCTACTCGACCCCCTCTCTCCCAGAGCAGTCGGCCCCAGAAGAAGGAGGGACGGTTCAACGTGCTCAACCAAATATTCTGCAAAAACAAGAAAGAAGAGCAGAGAGCCCATCAGAGGGATCCCTGCAGGGACCAATACAGACAGGAGGACACCTCGGAAGTCAATGACATCATCACCACCTTTGAAAGCATCGTGGGTACCAACTGCCAAGAACAGCATGGTGATCATCAGGTGGCTATGGTTGAATTTAAGAAGAAACCCTCAGAAAATTCAAAATATCTCTTACCGGAAAAGAAATCACTGGCCCGCAAGGGGCTTCCACCAATCAGAACGCAGAGTCTCCCACCCATCACCCTGGGCAATAACTTCCTAACCGCCTCCCATGGGGCCACTTCCCAGGCAAGGCTGAGCTCTGGTCCTCATCATACGGCCCAGCGATCTCAGAAAAGTCGAAGTGAGCAGGATTTATTAAATAACAGAACTGGCTGCCAGATGTTACTAGATAACCCCTGGAGGAATGATTCTAATCAGGTATTTTCCTACAAAGTTTGGACTGTGTCTTCTTCTGATAAGCTGCTGGACAGATTGCTCGGTGTCCAGCCTGGTCACCAGGAGGCCTCTGTGCCAGCCCATCTTCGTCATCTATATAATCCGACATCAGGTAATGTCCTTGATTTCATCTTCATTCTCAGCAGGCTCTACACAGGAATTGTCCCATACAGTACCAGGCTAGGAACTGGAGTGACAATAGCCTAGAGGGCAGGGTGGGAATAAATTGGGTGATTAGAGCCACCTTTCCTTCCAAAGTGCACTGGATTTGAGATTTCTGGGCTGTGAGAACATTCTGCTTCTCCCCTCTACAAGTAATTGTCAAGTAAAAACATGTGCCTTCTCATCTTCCCAGCAAACATGTGTGGTGTGTACCAGATTGGAGCAAGAATATTACTGTTTCCACTAGTAAGGATTCTTAACTAGGGGTGTGTGGCAAAATCACCTATGAGGAGTTTGTTTGTGTGATTGTTTTTAAATCAGGCATACAATCTCCACCCCAGACCTACTGCACCAAAATCTTGGTGAGGGAACAGGGAAAATGGCCATGCTTTGTGTGGACACATATAGAAAGGTAACACATTTGCACATTTATGGGTTAGGTCTCAACACATACCAACGGGTTCTCCCTCTTGCCTCTTCCCCAGCTATCCGGTGCCCCTCATCTAAAGCTAAATGTCAAAAAAAAAACTGCATCTTTTGTTTATCCTTCCACAGATATTTTACACACATATATGTCTCCATTTTTAGATATGAAATATGTACATATTCCACCTTTTAAATAAATGTATCACACTAAATACTTTATTTATTTATTTGAGGCAGGGTCGCACTCTGTCACCTAGGCTAGAGTGTAGTGGCACAATCATGGCTCACTACAGCCTCAGTCTCCCAGGTTCACGTGATCCCCCTGCCTCAGCCTCCCAAGTAGCTAGGACTACCGGTGCTCTACCACACCTGGCTCGCTCTTTCTTTTTTTTTTTTTTTAAGACGGGGTTTCACCATGTTGGTCGGGCTGGTCTTGAACTCCCAACCTTAGGTGATCCGCCCGCCTTGGCCTCCAAAGTGCATGGATTACAGGCGTGAGCCACCACGCCCGGCCTTTTTTTTTTTTTTTTTTTTTTTTTTTTTTTGTAGTAGAGATAGAGTTTTACTATATTTTCCAGGCTGGTGGTAAACTCCTGGCCTCAAGTAATCCTCCCTTCTCAGTCTCCCAAAGTGCTGAGATTACAGGCATGAACCACCATGCCAAGCCTAAGAATTTATATTTTTATACAAACAAATATATATGTATCTATTCCCCACCTTATAAATAAATTTATCAAACTAAAAAATTTATTTTTATTTTTTAAATGGTCCATAGGCCAGGTACAGTGAGTCACACTTGTAATCTCAGAACTTTGAAGGGTTGAGGCAGGAGGTCAAGGTAGTGAGATCCCTATCTCTACAGGAAAAAAAAAAGCAAGGAAAGATCCACAGGTGATTTTTTGAACCATTGTTCAAAAGCAGAGGCTGCAAAACAGCTTCCAAAACCTGTTCAGTGCCAGAGCACCTTGGTTTGTTTTTAAGTGAATAAATTTTAAGTGAATATTTTTAAATTATGAAATTTTATATAAAAATCTAGAATTCTAGCTTTTCTCAAAAAACTAGAAAATCTGGCAATACTAAACCCAAATTCCCACATGGCAATAATTGGCTGGATCTGAGTAACCACTGTCCACTTGGACACCACTGTCCCCAATTCAGTTCAGTCCACGCTACTCTACCGTCTCTCCACGAAGTGTTAGACAGGCCTTATAAACATCTTTCAGACCAGGCACGGTGGCTCACACCTGTAATCCTAGCACTTTGGGAAGCCAAGGTGGGTGGATCACGAGGTCAGGAGTTCGAGACCAGCCTGGCCAACATGGTGGAACCCCCGTCTCTACTAAAAATACAAAAACTAGCTGGGCATGGTGGCAGTCGCCTGTAATCCCAGCTATTCAGGAGGCTGAGGGAGGAAAATTGTGTGAACCTGGGAGGTGGAGGTTGCAGTGAGCCAAGATCATGTCCAGCCTGGGCAACAGAGCAAGACCCCATCTCAAAATAAAATAAAATAAAATAAACACCTTTCAGTTGTTGTTTTTCTTACAGTAGGATTAAGAGAAAAAAAGTTTATTTCTTGAACTCATTTTTCTCTAAGAGTAGAAAAATGAAAGACCACGAGAGCAATGAGTTTTTAAAAAAGTAGAAAAGAGCTGTATATTGTTTAGAATGAGAACATTCCTTTGTATTTAATACGCAGTGTGAAGCTGACTTGCTTCACCCTTCAACACGTACCCAGTGCTTGAAGCCTCTGAGGTAGAATACGCCTCCCTCGCACATTTTTATACATATTTAGGCACAGGATAAATATGGATAAGCACATTAAGGCTGTTTCCTGATGTCTGAGAAAAACTCCATTGAATATTTTGTTTCCACCACAAAACACTGGAGCGCTTGGCTGGTGACATGGGTAGTGTTTGTATTTTTCTCCGGAAGGATCAGGAAGGGAACACAGTGGTGTGCCACCTTTTGACACTTCGGGGCCTCAACCCATCCTGTTTTCCAGAGTTAGGCCTGTCCCGGCCACACTAATATCTTCTGTTTTGAAAATCATGTGAAAATCTGAAAGTCTTGTTCTTTTTCCATTCCAAAGACAGACTTGGACTGTCTCTTTTGTATCAACTTCCTGTAAAAGAAACCCAAAGTCACAGGGTCTTGAACAACATAGAAGTGTATTGCTATCACAGCCAGGTGCGGTGGCTCACGCTTGCAATGGCAGCACTTTGAAGGCTGAGAGGCAGGTGGATCGCCTGAGCTCAGGAGTTAAAGACTAGCCTGAGCAACATGGCAAAGCTTCATCTCTACAAAAAATACAAAAAAATACTAGCCGGGAGTAGTGGTGGATGCCTGTGGTCCCAGCTGCTTGGGGGTCTGAGGTGGGAGGATCACTTGAACCTGAGAGGCAGAAGTTGCAGTGAGCCAAGAGCACATCACTGCACCCTAGACTGGGCGACAGAGTAAGACCCTGTCTCAAAAAAGTTTATTGTTACCACATGAAAGAAGTCTGAAGTAGGCAGTTCACAGACATTTGGTAGCTCCATGATCACAAGCAACATATGCTGTTTCCATCTGTGTGCCCCACCACCTAACCTATAGCTTCTTTCCTCAAGGGGCTGATGGAGAAGGAGGAAGGAAGTAGAGAAGGGGAAAAATGCATGTCCCCCATGTGAATCAGCTCCCATTAAGAAGTCATCTGGGCCAGGTGCCGTGGCTCACGCCTATAATCTCAACATTTTGGGAGGCTGAAGTGGGTGGATCACAAGGTCAAGAGATCAAGATCATCCTGATCAAAATGGTGAAACTCCGTTTCAACTTAAAATACAAAAATTAACCGGGCATGGTGGCGCATGCCTGTTATCCCAGCTACTTGGGAAGCTGAGGCAGGAGAATCGCTTGAACCTAGGAGGCAGAGGTTGCAGTGACCTGAGACTGTGCCACTGCACTCTAGCCTGGGCGACAGAGTGAGAGTCTGTCTCAAAAAAGAAAAAAAATGTGAGCCACTGAGCCTGAGAGGGATTCTAAAGCCATTCCGGGCTGGCTTCAAATTCTGGCTCTGCCACTTACTTTGTGTTACTTAAAGTCTCTGAGCCTTTGTTTCCTCCTCTAAAAGATGGGAGAAAATACCTAACTCATAGGGCTGACAGCAGTTGTTAAGATTAAATGAATTGATAGGTGTAATGTACTTAAAACAGTGACTTGCACATAATACTGTATATGTACACACACACATTTGTTTTTTGTTTTTTGATACGGAGTCTCACACTGTCACCCAGGCTGGAGTGCAGTGGCGCCATCTCAGCTTACTGAAACCTCTGCCTCCCAAGTTCAAGCGATTCTCCTGCCTCTGCCTCCCAAGTAGCTGGGATTACAGGTGCCCACCACCATGCCCAGCTAATTTTTGTATTTTTGGTAAAGACGGGGTTTCACCATGTTGTCCAAGATGGTCTCGATCTCCGGACCTCATGATCTGCCCATCTCAGCCTCCCAAAGTGCTGGGATTACAGGCGTGAGCCACCACACCCAGCCTCATTTGAGTTTTTTTACTGTGTGTCAGGCCCTATGTTAAGCACTACACTGTACAGACAAGCTAGAGTGTCCTTGGTTTTAAAGATGACATGTAAGTCAGTGTTCCAGTCCACTGCCTGTCTTCTCCCTTCTGCTCCACTTTATCCCAGAGAAATACACTTCCCAGCCTCCCTCACTAACTGGCTTCCGGGTAGTAGAGCAGGAGAAAGAGGGAAACCAGTAGTTCCGCAGTGTTCCTGTCTCCTTCGGCATCTGCAGGAGGCTGCATTTCCTCCCAGCTCCCTCCACACAGCCCCTCACTCTGTGGTGCTGGCTCCCACCAGCTCCTGGACCTTGGGAACTCCAGCTCCTCCTATCATCCCTCAGCCTAGCAGAGGCTGCATCTTTCTACCATCGGTAATCTCTGGGATGTCCTTTCACCCTATCCTCTGTTTGGCTTCTCAGTTTTCCCATCACCAATATTTCTCTATGAAATTCCCTGTTTGAAAGACCTAGAGAGGTCTCTATTTTCTTGGATAAGCCCCAACTGATAAAGCAGAAATGTCATATTCCTGGGCCACAGTTTCCTTACAACGTGAGTACAGGAGCTGGGATCATTTTGTTTCATGGGGACCCATTTACATGGCTAGAAAAACTAAATTATTTGCTCCAAGTATTTTTTTGTTTTTTTATTTGTTTTGTTTTGTTTTTTATTTTTTTTTTTAAGACATGGGGTCTCGCTATGTTGCCCAGGCTGGAGTGCAGTGGCTATTCACAGGCACGATCCCACTACTGATCAGCATGGGAGTTTTGACCTGCTCCGTTTCCAACCTGGGCCAGTTCACCCCTCCTTAGGCAACCTGGTGGTCCCCCGCTCCCAGGAAGTCACCATATTGATGCCAAACTTAGTGCAGATACCCAATTGGCATAGCCCCCTACAGTCCAGAACTCCTGGGCACAAGCGATCCTCCCACCTCAGCCTCCCGAGTAGCTGGGGACTATAGGCACACGCCACCGTGCCTGGTTGCTCCAAGTCTTATAGCTATTAGTCATATATTCAGAACTTGAACCCACATCTAAATAGGAAGGTATCACCATGGCAACGTGTTTCTTTCTTTAATTCTTAAAATCCGGATTGTTGATATGCTTACCAGTTCTCTACAATGTAATTTTTAATAAATGACATTGTCCTCCCCAATATAAAAAGCTTTCCTAGCCTTATGAATTTTATTTTTGTGAATTTTTTTTTTCCCCAGACGGAGTCTTACTCTATTACTCAGGCTGGAGTGCAGTGGCCTGATCTTGGCTCACTGCAACCTCTCTCTTCTGGGTTCAGCAATTCTCCTGCCTCAGCCTCCCAAGTAGCTGGGATTACAGGCACCACCACCATACCTGGCTAATTTTTTTTGTATTTTTGGTAGAGATGGAGTTTCACCATGTTGGCCAGGCTGGTATCGAGCTCTTGACCTCGTGATCTGCCCACCTTGGCCTCCCAAAGAGCTGGGATTACAGGTGTGAGCCACTGTGCCCAGCCTTTTTTGTGAACATTTTTTTTTTTTTTTTTTTTTTGAGATGGAGTTTCACTCTTTTTACCCAGGCTGGAGTGCAATGGCGCGATCTTGGCTCACCGCAACCTCCGCCTCCTGGGTTCAAGCAATTCTCCTGCCTCAGCCTCCCGAGTAGCTGGGACTACAGGCATGTGCCACCATGCCCCGCTAATTTTTGTATTTTTAGTAGAGATGGGGTTTCACCATGTTGACCAGGATGGTCTCGATCTCTTGACCTCGTGATCCACCCGCCTCGGCCTCCCAAAGTGCTGGGATTACAGGCGTGAGCCACTGCGCCCGGCCTTTTTGTGAACATTTTTAACAATAGTTGTTTTGAGATCACTGAAGCTTCTGCACTACACCGAAGTGAATTTTGTTGTAGTTGTTGTTAGTCTAGGAGAGTTGAAACTTAGATTTCTGTGTTGAGCTCTCAATATTTCATGTGAAAGTTCAATGTGGCAAAGCAATTGGATAAATCATCCCGCTATCCCACTGACTTGAACTTGGATCGTCCTTTATCTTTGGATTTCCTCCTTTCCTGCCCTGGGTTTGGTAGAAATAATATGGGTTAGCAGTGCTGCTGTTAAAATTCCAGGCAGCCACTATCTAGTGCTTACATCAGCAGCCCTGAACATTTAGCTGTAATGATTATTGCTTAACATTTATTGAGACCTGTCAGGGGCTGGATGCAGCCAGGTGGGGGATGAAGCACTTATCCTAGAGAGTTGGAATTTGGAGCACATCAGCTTAATTCATTGCAGGCATCTTTCAGAAAAAATGGAACAGAAAGCTCTGTGGTGTTGTCTGCTAGCCTGGTTATTTATAAGCCATTACAAGAAAAGAAAAAAAAGTGTGCACTTTTTTTCTCCCTCAAAAGACAGCTTCCTTCTCTAGAATTTTTTAGACTATCTCAGCAACAATGCAGTCTTCTGGCTGGTTAGGTCTGATCCTGTGACCCATCCCCCCTCCATGTCTAAACCTATCAGAGGTTTTGCATCTCTTCAGGACAAAGGTCAGGATTCTAAACTGGGCAAGCAAAGCCCTCACGGCATGGACAGGCCTCAGCTTCCCTTTCTCAGCTTCTGCACCGCCCATCTCAAATCCCCACGCCTGCCTCTTCAACAGTTCCTTGAATAAGTCTCAGTTTCTTGACAATTTCATACCTTTTCATTCTATGACATCTTGGCCCTTATTATTATTTTGGGTTCTGTCCGCTGTGTGTTTGACAGATTCCCACAATCTTTTAAGAACCAGCTCAGGCCGGGCGTGGTGGCTCAAGCCTCTAATCTCAGCACTTTGGGAGGCCGAGGTGGGCGGATCACCTGAGGTCAGGAGTTCAAGACCAGCCTGGCCAACATGGTGAAACCCTGTCTTTAAAAAAAAAAAAAAAAAAAAAAAGAACCAGCTCAAAACTCACCTTCTGTAATATGTGATGATAACCCTGATCTCTGTAGGAGATATGGCTCTTTCTTAGGACTCTAATAAGAATAGCTCCACCTGGCCAGGCACGGTGGCTCAGACCTGTAATCCCAACACTTTGGGAGGCCGAGATAGGTGAATCTCTTAAGGTCAGGAGTTCAAGATTAGCCTGGCCAACATGGTAAAACCCCATCTCTACTAAAAATATAAAAATTAGCCTGGCATGGTGGTGCATGCCTACAGTCCCAGCTGCTCAGGAGGCTGAGGCAGAAGAATCGCTGGAACATGGGAGGTGGAGATTGCAGTGAGCCAAGATCGAGACACTGCACTCCAGCCTAGGCAACAGAGCGAAACTCTGTCTCCAAAAAAAAAAAAAAGAATAGTTCCACCTTGCTGACCTACACACTTCTTCACTTTCCACAACATTGCAAAAGAAATTTTATCCTCATTTTATAATTGAAGAAATTGGGACAGAGAGGTTAGCTCATCTGTCCAGTGTCATAGAGCTACTAGGAAGTGGCAGAGGAGATATTGGAACAAGGTCTGCGGGATCCAAGAAAACCTCAACTTCTCTGGTCCGTTCCTTCCGCTGCGATGCCCTCACAAACGCTATCACAGCACTACTCATGGAGCTTCAAAACCACATGTTACTTGTCTCTCCTCTTGCGTCAATTGCAATCCCCTTCTGAACACCTTGCCTTCTTTCCTTTTTGTACTCTAGGGTCTGAAATACAATGAGTGCTCAATGGATGATTGCTGAATTATCTATTTATTATTATTATCATTGTTATTATTAATCCTGCAGTCACCTCTGGTTCCATCATGTAACTGTGAAAACATTTCCTGTCCTTTTTTCCTAGGACAGCGGTCATTGACCCTGTCCCCAAAGCTGGACACTCCCTGGAGTTGCCTGCAGCACCAGATGGCTTTGGGCTCTATCCTGTATCTGAAAACTGAGCAAAATGCCAACACAGAATCTCTGAGTCACTGCTGCAGCCCTTCTCTGCCCACTTCTCCCTTCTGCTTAGAGGAGGCAAAATAATAGAAGTCATAGGGTCAGCCCTTTAGGGTTGAAGACTAGGCTCTGTCCCTTCCTAGTGTGTGGCTTGAGCACTTTTAGAACTCCTCCAAGTCACAGGGTCCTCATTTGTAAAATGAGGATAATAGAATCTATCTCACAAGAAACAGTGATTATCAGAATTAAATAAGATCATGCCTATAGCATTTAGCCCTATTCCTGACAAAAGTTAGTACTCCATAAATGTAACTCATAACCGTCATTATCTCATTATTGGTTTTACAAATTTCTGCTCAAGTGTTCATGGATAGTTAAGCTATTTGCTAATATAAATTTTAATGTAATTCTACATAGGAATGTTTTCTCTGTAAATAATGGCTCCTAAAGTTATTTGACATTCAGTGTTCAAAAGGATAAAATATAATAACAAACTATCCCCCAGGGAGACTGTGGATTCTGTTTAGTCTTCATCCACCAACATTACTGAGGTGGCTGTTTCTGCACAGACCATCCACCACGAGATTCACTTAAGCAGATGGAAGGTGGATCTTCGCTAATGCTTTTGTTTTTTTCTTTTTTTCTTATGCTATTTTGCTCCAGACAGAAGACCCTTAAACTCTAGAAGCACTGCTATAGCAATTCTGGTTCTTTCTTACTAGACTGATAGGCAAAAGATCAAATAATCTTTTTTTGTTAAGGTCTATTAAGTACTTTATAAGCTAAATGCTTTACTCTTGTTCTCCAGTTTAATTCTTATGACAAGTGGAAAAGACATACAATTATTTTCACCATTTTGTGTATGAAAAAAATTGAGGTGTTGAGAGGTTATATTACTTGCTCAAGGTCAGACAACTAAAAAGTGGGGAAGCTGGGAATCAAGCCCAATCCTGTTTGACCCCAGAGGCCCAACCAAGCTCCTATTCATGACACCATCTAGTCAATTTTCAAATGGATTTAAATCACGTTTGTGTGTTCCCTTCTTTTTTGGGGTATCGAACATCCATCTTTTTTTTTTTTTTTTTTTTTTGAGATGGAGTCTTGCTCTGTCACCAAGCTGGAGTGCAGTGGCACGATCTTGGCTCACTGTAACCTCTGCCTCTCAGGTTCAAGTGATTCCCCTTCCTCAGCCTCTTGAGTAGCTGGGACTACAGGCACGTGCCACCACACCCAGCTAATTTTTTGTATTTTAGTAGAGACAGGGTTTCACCATGTTGGCCTCAATCTCTTGACCTCGTGATCCGCCCACCTCGGCCTCCCAAAGTGCTGGGATTACAGGCGTGAGCCACCGCGCCCGGCCACATCCATCTCTTAAACTCAGTAGTACATTGATGAATGTTTGACAGCTGGTTTTCCAGGAGAAAAATTTGTGCTTGCCGATTTTTCACAGTGTAAATACATCCACCATGGCTGATTTCAAGACACTAGTGTGATGTCAAACAGTTCACAAAATTTCTGAAAATGTAACCATCAGCTACCAAGAGCTGGCTCACATGATCCACGCACACACCATTGCTTTCTGTCCAAGTTAGAGAATAGCTTTCCCAAGTGCTTCCTTCCACCCTGTTCCGTCTTCCAGGTCAATGATTCTCCATCTTGGCTGCACATTTGAATCAGCTGGGAGCTGATAAACATCTGACACCACGTGCCACCTCCAGACATTCTGATCTAATAATCTAGGATGTGGCCAGGACAGCAGTATGTTTTCTAACTTCTTAGATAATTCCTGTGTGCAGCTAGGATTGAGAAACACTGCCCTAGAAAACATTCTACTTAGCCAGGCACAGTGGCTCATGCCTGTAATCCCAACACTTTGGGAGGCTGAGGCAGGTGGATCACCTGAGGTCAGGAGTTCAAGACCAGCCTGGCCAACACGGTGAAACTCTGTCTCTACTAAAAATACAAAATAAAAAAAAATTAGCCAGGCCTGATGGCAGGTGCCTGTAATCCCAGCTACTCAGGAGGCTCAGGTGAGAATCGCTTGAATCCAGGAGGCAGAAGTTGCAGTGACCAAAATCACTCCATTGCACTCCAGCCTGGGCGACAGAGCAAGACTCTGTCTCAAAAAAAAAAAAAAAAAAAGAAAAAGAAAAAGGAAAAAAAGAAAAAAGAAAATAGTCTACTCATCACCTACTCATTTCATCAAAGATTTGATAAATATATGATAAAATATGCCATATCTATATTATTTTCTTTTTTTTTTAACTTTAACTTTTATGGGGTGAGTAACCAACTGTGCTTCTTTATATAATTTTATTTAAACTAGTTATGCAAGAAATGATTTCTAGTACCTTCTTCCATCTTTAAACAGCGACTGGTGTATATATATACAACAGAAATGCAATAAAGTGTAGCTATCATTTCTTTCATTGTTATTGTTACCACCTTAAATTTAGTGATCTGTAACAACTTTGATGATTCTCTTATCCATTGCACTTTGTAATTTGCACTTGGTTGAGACTCAAGTGATTGATGCAAATATGTTTATCTTCAGGACAAAATTTTCAGCATCTTTCCCCAAACAGACACAAAATCAGGGACCTTCCTTTCACTCGGAACAACCTAGCTCCCCTACCAGATCAAAAATGTAAGTATTATGAACCTTCCACAGCTTCCTTTGCAAGTGTTAACACATCCAGACACAACTAAATGTTAATTTCAGTTTACTTTCATTTTTCTTTTTTCTTTTTTTTTCTAGTTTTTCTTGTTTGTTTGTTTTTTGGAGATGGAGTCTTGCTCTGTCGCCCAGGCGAGAATGCAATGGCACAATCTTGGCTCACTGCAACCTCTACCTCCCAGGTTCAAGCAATTCTCCTGCCTCAGCCTCCCAAGTAGCTGGAATTACAGGCACCTGCCACCATGAACAGCTAATTTTTATATATATTTTTAGTAGAGACAGGGTTTTGCCATGTTGGCCAGACTGGTTTCAAGCTTCTGATCTCAAGTGATCTGCCCGCCTCAGCCTCCCAGAGTGCTGGGATTACAGCCATGAGCCACCACGCCTGGCCCTACTTTCATTTTTCAAGGGAACGTCAAGTGCCAACACTTATAAATTACAGGAAAACAGAGATCATCTTTAAAGCTTTTTTTAAATGCTTATTTTTTTAAAAAAGGAATACTCCCTCCCTTCAGGAATTTTTGTGTTTGAACTATTGAAACAATAACCATTTATTTTGATAGGTATTATTTAATGTCTTTAAGAATGTGCTTTAAAAGTTAATCTCTTTTTTTTTTTTTTTTTTGAGACGGAGTTTCGCTCTTGTTACCCAGGCTGGAGTGCAATGGCGCGATCTCGGCTCACCGCAACCTCCGCCTCCTGGGTTCAAGCAATTCTTCTGCCTCAGTCTCCCAAGTAGCTGGGACTACAGGCATGTGCCACCATGCCCGGCTAATTTTTGTATTTTTAGTAGAGACGGGGTTTCACCATGTTGACCAGGATGGTCTCGATCTCTTGACCTTGTGATCCACCCGCCTCGGCCTCCCAAAGTGCTGGGATTACAGGCGTGAGCCACCGCGCCCGGCAAAAGTTAATCTCTTAAGACTGGCCTCCTGACATCGGTTTCCTTATTATACTGGACAGATAGAAATGTACATCATCTCTGTACTGACAGTCCAGGTATTCCTAAGGAGAAAAAAAAAAAAAAAAAATCTGTTCATCAGGATTACTTTTGGTATTGATTTATTTTGTAGTATTTTGTACAAAAAAAAAAAAACTCTCCTAATATAAAATATTAATATACTCTGTTGGGCCAGTGATCTTCAAACTTGAGTGTGCCTGAGTATTACCTGGAGTGTTTGTTGTGAAGTAGATTCCTGGGTCCCCCACCAAGAGATTCTGAGTTTGAATATTCTCATATCTATACCCTGAAGCATAATAATAATAAAACTGAAGCAAGTTTTTTTTTCCCATTGTAGAGCCAGGAACAAAACTATAGGACACTAAGTTTACTATCTCATGAAATAAAGAATACCTACTGGATTCTAGTTTCTTTTCTTTTTTTTTTTTTTTTTTTTTTCTTCCAATTGCATCCCACCGCATTTACACACACACACACACACACACACATACACACACATACACACACACAGCCCCTCCACATCCTCTTAAGTATAGGTTAGATGATTTAGGAGCTGTCCTATTTCAGACAAGTTTCTCAACCATTCTGTACTTTAATTTCCTCACTGTCTATAACAATAGTGCCATCCTAATAAGACTCATGGGAGTACTAAATGAGACACCATAGGTAAAACACTTGGCACACTGTTTGCACAGAGTATATATCCAGTCTGTCTTTCTTCCCCAGGCTAGGAGTTGAAGAAGACAAACCAAGAGCTCTAGAACTCTTTAGGTAAAAACAATGAACTATAGGGGCTAAGTGCAAGTCTATCTTTTGGCAGATAAGAAAACTAAAGGTAGAGGGATATGTCCAAGGTCACACAGAGAGTTAGTAGCGGAAACCAAGACCTCTTCCTTGACAGATCAGTTCCTCTGCCCTTTACAGATTTGTGTAAAGTGAACATTTTGGATGGTGTTAATTCTAACATTGAGTGAAATTCAAGCTCGAATCTGTCTTTAAGCCGCAAAAACATCTAGTTAAGGAAAGAGCCATTCAGTCTTGAATCCTGATGGGGCTTGGAGAAGCCAGAGAGGTTTTCTTTGACAGGTCCCAGGAGCTTTGCTTTTCACAGTTAAGTTTCAGGCAAGAAGGAAAGATAAAGTTCCTTGATCAACTTAGCTCTACAAAAAAAAAAAAAAAAAAGAAGAAAGGGCACACAGTGCTTTTCCTAAAAGAAACCTAAGAGCCTTTTGAGGTTTGCCTAAAAGCACAGCACAAATGTCTTGGGGCTTCTTTAGAGCCTTGTGAGCAGTTGTTGAACATCAACAGCTACTCCACACCCAAGGAAGAGCTCTTCCAGGCATGCACAGCCCAGTCATATTTGATCAAACTTAGTACAGTCTCATATCATTCTTAGTACAGTCTTGTATCAGTCTTAGTACAGTCTTGTATGTGTGCATATTTGAAATCTCAGACTTCATGCGGCAAGCCCGAACAGATGGAGATACAAGATACGTATACACAGCTTCTCTCCGCAGTCTAGCTCTCACCAGGTCGCGTCTTAGAAATGCCTCCACTCCTAAAACACAACACAATTCTCCTGCCGCCTTCCTGCGAAAGAAGCAAATCTGGAAAGTCTCTCATTCTATTCTTTCTTCCCAGTTCTATCTGGAGAACCTCTGCGGACAAACCGAGTGCTTCCTGCTATTCCAAGTCAACGAAGACACAGCACAGCAGCAGAAGAGAGTAAACATTCTACCAACCCCACCAATGATGAAAATTAACTGTGGGCCGCTCGCTACAGAAATGTACATGAATATATATTTTCAACTCTCAAAGGACAAGATTACTCTAGTTTGTAAGAACAAAGACCAATTTAGTAAGCTGCATTCTATAAGCCATCAGTTTTATAACTTGAAATAATTATTTATTTCAAATAAAGATACTTCGTAAGTAAGCACTTAGAATCTTTGGGTGTGCATATAAGTCTGTGAGTTTCTGTGACTTCGACATGCCAAAATTAAAAGACAAAATATGTTATCAGTAGAGAAACAGCTATGTTTGGTTTGCTTTGTGGCATGTGTGCTGTTTTTGTTATTGTTCTTTGCTTGGTTTTTTTGCTGAATGATTTTATGTTGTGGGGAAAAAAATGTATGCTTTGCTGAATAAAAGCAAAAAGGAAAAAAAAAAACCACATCCCAGACATGTTCTTCACATTTATTGTCATTCTACCTCAAACTAATGAAACATATTTAAAAATAAATTCCCATGATCAGTCACAGTTTACAGCTTTTAAATGTAAAATCTTCTGCAAAATATTTTTTTAACATTGTCAGTTCCTGGCTACAGCCCAAGTCACTTGACAATGTTTATGTCTCTTCTTTGTTATTTGATTATTTCTATATATCATCATTTTCAGATATGATTGATTGTGCCAACAAGGAGACGGTCATGCGAGTTGGAAAGATCTACATACTGGCCCAACAGAGTTGAATAGGCAGTTCTCACACATTCCTCAAATACTCTACATATTTAACTATTTTTCTGTTTCAAAATAATGGTCTCTTGCTTACTCAAGACTTTCACAAACTTAAGACTTAGCAAAGTTTTGAAAGACTCCTACTAACTGCAGATCTAACTAAGATAATTAAGTATGTGTTGTTTGGATTGATTTGGGCTAGAGGTCTGTATAAAGTTGAAGGCTTAGCCACATAAGATGACAGCCACTCCATGTTATTTGGGAGCCTCGATCTTATTTTGTAAATATCTCAAGTACCTGTATAACATTCACCACTTTACATTAGTAGTATTTGTTTAAAGAGGTTAGACTATACCATTAACTAGATGGAAGCTCACCTGGGGCCAAATCACAATGCTTTGGCTTTGCACTTCTAGAAATTTAAACAATGCCTGCCACAAAGTAGGCACACTCTATCATTTCATTACTTTCAGGAAGGAAGGAAGTAGAAAGGCAGAGAGGGAGTTGGCAAGGAAGGAGGATGTAGAAAGCAATCATAAAAGATGTCATTAGTCCACAATGTCTTTTCAACAATTATAGTTGTATGAATCAGAGACGGTAAAGGAGAAAGTGAATGGATCAACCTTCCATGTAGGGCAGTAGCTAGAGGGAGAGAAAGTCCTTTTTTTTTTTTTTTTTTTTATATATATATACTTTTTATTGCATTTTAGGTTTGGGGGTACAAGAACATGCAAGATTGTTACATAGGTACACACATGGCAGTGTGATTTGCTGCCTTCCTCCCCATCACCTGTATCTGTTATTTCTCCCCATGCTATCCCTCCCCAACTCCCCAACCCCTGCTGTCCCTCCCCTTTTTCCCCCCGACAGACCCCAGTGTG